>VZRX01019535.1:99769-240574 GCA_013398075.1 Notiomystis cincta
GCTCGCCCCCGTGGGCGGAGCGGCGGCCCGGCCAGCCCCGGGGCCGGGCGGCTCCCGCTCACCTGCCCGGCTCCCGCGGGGAGGGGCAGGAGGGGCCGGCTCCGAGTCCGCGGGGCTGCAGGGAGCAGGGTCGGTGTCCCTGGAGGAGGGAGAGGAGGAGGAGCAGGGAGCCTCAGCGCAGGTGAGGCAGCGCCGTGAAATCCGGGACTGCCGAGGGTGGATGGATGCGCTGTTGCCAGCGTGCGTGGCTGAAACAAAGTACCACTGCTTTTTGTTTGTGCACGTGATGGATGTACGTGGGGGCGTATTTTACTGCCTTGAAGAAAACAGAATTGTGGTTAACTGCCCTTCTTTAATAAACGAGGGGCGCTTTAGGTCACACGGTGTAGTCTGATACTTGTGTTCAAATTGACTTAGTATTGGGACTTAGACTTTCTGAGTGGTGATGGATATATGGCTATACAAAGGACTTTGCCTTTTCTTATTCATCCAGAAAGGAGAAAAAAGATTTGCTTGTGCCACACCATGTGTTAAAAGTGATGATTTGTTCTTTGGGGACCTATGCCATGTAATATGTATTTGATTCCTAACACCCTTCCCATCAGCTACCCAGTCAGCCACTCAAGGGTGCCTATGATGGTGAGGAAGACTGTGTGAAAGCATCATATTTCAGCCTCATCTTCTTTTGCAGATCAGCTCCTGCTACTTGCAGCTTCCCTGAATAGTCCATAAAGATAAGAGGTATGGAAATTGGTGAATGCAGGCTGCTAAGGGAGAGGAGCCTGGGGCATGTGCTTGTGTTACTCTGCAGATTGCCCTCCTCAGAGGCAAAGGCTTTTGGATAGGGAAGCTTACACACTTGAAAGTACTCCAAACTGTCTATCATACTGATTAATACCAACAGCAAAAAAATTCCCCTGTGGAATAAAACAGTAACTTCCAGTGATAGGAGATGTCCTTTACATTCCCTCCTAACAAGTAAGCAGCTAACATTTTCTGAGACTCAGAGCACCAGGGCATCAGGCTCTCTTGGGCCAAGGGCAGCAGCAGACCACAGGGTCAAGTTTCTCCTGGTGACTATGACGTACTGCTTTGCTACTCGTAGAGAAAGAGAACACCAGCATCTCTCTGCATCTTGTGTCCCAGGGAAGTGCCTGGGAAAAAGGAAATTTATGTAGAAATAAAGGTAGTTTTTATTTTTAAATGCTCTTTTCACAGAAATATTACTGGTTGTCTTTTATAACTTTCACTCTGCAAATAGGCTTATACAAAATATTTAGTGTTTATTTTATTTTGGTTACCATACACCTGACCTCTTAGCTCACAAAATGCCAAACTTACATCAAATCAGTGTGGGGTTTTTTTTTCAGTTAAACCCATTTCAAAGAGTCCTAGAATGAGTGATTTTTCCTTTTTGACAGTGTACTGAAAGCAGAGTCTACTGAAGAGAGAGAGGCAGGTTGGAAAGCTTTGTAAGAGACGTGGGAGTGGGAGGATGCTGCCTGCATGAGTCTGTGGTGGTGCAGGAGGACAGCAAAACCTGCTCTGCTTCTGAAAGTCACAACACAGTGTTCCACAAGATTGTCACTAAGGTTAGTGTTTATACAAAAACAACTCTGACAGTGAAAATGTATGCTCTCCTCTCTCCCTTTTTTGCTGCAACAGTACTTGTTGCATTCTTTAAGTATACATATATTTACAATGTTTATTTAAACAGAAAAGTAAATAACATATTGCCTATTTCAATGCATGGAAGTTGGATAGCACATTCATTTAATAAGACTGCTGCAGTTAAATTCTCTCCTGTCTTTGCAGGATAAAAAGCAGTGGGGTTTTGTAGTCCCAGCTAGGGTGTCTGTGCAGAATTCTAGCAGATGTCCCAGCACACTGCAAAATAAAACAGTAGGGCCCTTTTATAACATGCTCCTTTTGTGTACAGTTGGACCATATTGACATAAGTTTCTTCATAATTCTGCAGGGTCTCCAAAATTCAGAAATATTGTGTTCTTTTCAAGATTTAGATTCTCAAAGACTGATTTTAATGTCAGTCCTCAAACTAATCTTATTTACAACCCCTGATACTGCAATGAACAATAAAAAAATTATTGCTTCTTGCAGCTCCCACTGTCCTTTTTCCAAACTTTGACCCTACTGTGCTCAAGTTGAAATGGGGGTCTGGAGAGCTTGGACTGCCAAAGCACACCCTTATCTAATTGTGTTGAGGGGACCCATCTCTACTGGCACCATCCACAGCAGACGTCAATCAGCCTTCCCAGCACCATGGAACCCTTTGGCCTCCAAAGCTCTCGTATTAAATGCAGTTACAATTATACCAAGGGGACCCACAGAAGCATAAAATGCACTAGTGAATGTTGCTATCAGAGCTCTCACTTGCCTTGAAACCCCAGACCATCCAGCAAATATAACTGGATGTTTGAAATTTGGGGTTCTCATATGCTAGTGTTAAGGCCAAGGACATGTCCAGGCCAACTGAAAAGCACATTTGGCACTGGCACCTACAGAAGACAGAGCTCTGCTTAGGCCCATATTCCCAGCAATATTCAACATGTTTGGTTCTTCAGATTTCAATTCTTAAACTCTTAACCCTGTCCTGACAAACAGCTGAGCAATTGGCTCATAGAAAAAAAAATAAGCAACACTGATAGCTGCTGGCACAAGTTGGCCCTTTAGCATTCAGCATTAAAAGCAGTTCTTGGAACTCCTAAGTCTCAGAGCCCAAATGTCACGTTGATTTAAACCAATGGACCTCTGTGTACAAGAAAGGACCACACAAACATCTGTCTCCCATCTGTGTCAAGCTGCCAATTCAGAAGAAGCCAGCAATAACCTAATTCCTCTTAAATTTTGATTTCCAAGAGCCAGCAGCATCTCCAATCTTAGCTTTCACCACAATAACAGCAGGAAGGACTCCAACTGTTTTATAATGGGCAAGAACATTTTCCCTGTTGACACCAGGCTGCTGCTGAAGACTGTGGAACTGTAGCATTCATTACCAGTCTATGTTTGCCCTGCCCCCCAAAAAAATAAGTTTAGTGCTGGGGCATGGGTTTGAACCCTGCACCTGGTGTATTTAGCCTATTAGTGGTGACTCCCTGGCATAATTTTGAATTTGGGCCTCTGTCTGTATGTGCACTGGTCAGGCATGGTTTCAGGGCAGTGGGAGCCAAGGATTATCCCCCTTAGGCAGAATGGATGAAACTATATAAGTTTTTCCCCCTCCACAGCTTTATTGCAACAGGCTTTGCACCCTCCAGCACTTCAGTTCACAACCACTCCTCATATAACAGTCTAGGACATGCATTGTACCACAGCCTCTGAGTATGAAAGCCTTTGCACAACTTTTGAATCAGTGCCTCTAGGAAAAACATGACTCTCAAAGGCCACAGGTGACACCGTGGGCCCCTGAGAGGACCTCCTTTAAGTACAATGTGATATGGATAGGCCATGACTGCCTTGACTCCCTTTTATTGACTGACACAGATGTTGTTTTAAGTTTTCTGAACTTACCTCCAACACTAGGGCAGACAACATCCTCATTTACACGGGCCCTAAAGTAGCTCTGTGAAGAGATCTAGTCCTGTAGTGGAATGCAAGGTGTTAGCTGTGTTCTGGTGCTCATTCTTATTCCATGGGAAGTTCAGCTGCCTGAATAAATCTGTCTCAGAACTCAACAGATTCTGAAAACTTACCTAAAACACTCATAACTATAATGAAGGCCCAAAGCTTCATTAAAACAGACCATAAATGCAGCTCCTCAAATTTTCAGTTCCCAGCCAGCCTCTGACACCAGCCCTATTCTTACATTTGTATGTCCAGCAGCAAACTGAGTCTGATAATTTGAATCTCAAACTCTTAAAATTTGTCTTCTCTTTCACCCTTATAATACCTGAAGATAAAATTAAGGTCTTATTCCTTCAGCAGATCAGAAAAATATGGATATATATGGTGACTATTGACACCAGTACCCTTCCTAGCTCTGCAGGCCTTGCAAAAAAGTCTGTCCATCCAAAATCCCTATTGTTAACCAGAGAATCCACACACTGAAAGGAAAGACAGAGCTGATCATTAATGATACCAATATTCTGCAGTTTTCACAACTTTGAGAACCACTCAGTCTTTAAGGCTTTAGATTTCCAAGATCTGTCCCTAATTTCTACTCTAATTGTAACTGTGACACTCATGTCTGTAACAACAAAAACCCCACCATGAACAGCAGCCCCTTATTGACATCATCCCTATTCCTAATGCTGAGGGCTGTGCAGCATGCAGTGACATTACTGGTTCCTCAATATTTGGATTCCTAACCTAACCCTAACTGTTACCTATGGATGGTATGGATACCTATGGAGCCCAGTCTCCTGAAGATCTTGGGCAGCAGCATGTGGTAATTAATATGGATTTTTATGCCCATTGATCATCATATGTGCCCTACAGCAGAACAGAAACTAAAGTATCTTCAAATATGGCTGGCAGCAATTTGTGCTCTTCAAGATCTACCGTTCCAAACCCTACATCTAACCCTACTCCTCATTCTGACATTCCTTTTAGTGGTAACAAATGGCTCATACTTTCGAAAAAAAGAGAGAATATTTCGACCAGCACCTTGTCAAGCCCTGCAATGAAAGCAGCTTCCAGGGCAACCTTGGTTTGTGCCATCCCCAAATCTGCTGTAAACTGAACCCTGACAGTTTCTCTGCTTAAAAGGAGCTGTTCATTTATACTGTAGCTGACAAAGCACTTACTCCCTCTGGCACGAGCTTTCTTCCTAACTGCAGTAAAATGTCCTGCAATAATCCATGTCCTTCAGGCTTTGAACACCCAGTCCTGGAACCACCTGTAGCATCAGCATAATTATATTCAGAACAGCATGCCTTTGGAGGAAGATAATGTGAAGTATGCCCCCCTGTATAAGATCCACTGATGTCCTGAATCTGCAAGCCCTAGAGCATTCAGCAATAGTCTTAGCTCCCTAAGGTTCAGATTTCTGAATCTTAACCATTATCTTTAATCAAGGAATTAATCTCTACTGCTAAAGAACATAAAGTGTATTGATGCTCTCACCCTTATCTCCATTAGCCCTAGAGTCTCTTCATTCCCTTTAGATAGCTGTAGGGATATCAATGCAATTCTGCTTTGAAGATCCAGTTAGATGGCATTCTTCTTGCCTAAGCATTTGTGAATTACCTCCCTACTCAAGAGTTTTTGTGCTTTCAGTCCCTGGTTATGGGTAGGGGGTCTGTTTGCACTGGAATTTTCTTCCTCTCTTTTCTTTAGAACTTCACTCTGTACTTGTCAATAAAAGAGATAAGGAGATGGTCAGACAAGCTCCTGCAGGGAAGTTGCAGAGGAGTTGGGCTAGATAGCCTTTAAAGGTCCCTTCCAACCCAAACTGTTCTATGATTCTGTCATTCAGCCCAGCTATTTATTACTCCAGGTATTCTCAGCACATCTCCAAGGTCTCACTAAGACCAGAATTTAGCCCAATACCAAACCTGCAATCCCTTCTCCCTCCCGTGTACTGCATTAGTAATACACAGTAATACATAGCTCAGGTCTGTCAAAAACCTTGTTTCAGAAGAGACCCCAAAATGACACATTCCTCGACAAGTGCCCCTGCAGCACTCTCTCTGTCAATAAGATTCAAATGTTGTGTGAGCTTTGAGAACGTTGAGTGTGGGGGAAAGTGTAGCCTTACCTCTTTAGAAATAAAATTAATATGGTTCCAATTCACCCAGCTTTGTGCTCTGCTGGACCTGTTTTGTAGCTTAAACTGACCTCAGCTTGCAAAGCAGAGTGGAGAACAAAGCTCTGTCTTCTTTGTACTTTGTAACTTCATGTTTAAAAAAGTTTTCCTTACAATGCACTTTGTTTCTCTTTCTCCCCACCCCCCGCCAACTCTTCTCCTTCCTCAGTACCTTCTACACCCTTTGTACAATCCCAATAGTACCTGACAGCCCGAGAGAGAGAATTAAGTTGCACAGCAGCTGGTCTCTGGGTGGAGGAGCCCCAGATCAGTGTCTCATTTGAGGGAACCCTTTGACAGTTCCCTGCCCGGTGCCCTTTCAGGACCTGTGCTTTGGAGTCGGACACAGAGCATGCTGCCTTGTCTTAGAAAACAATTCCTTTGCTCAGTTCCCTGGTGGGTTCCAAACCTGACAGCAAAGAGTCTCAGGAAGATGAGTATAAAGAAGAGATTTCAACTGTTCTATGGCACTTTGGAAAGCTACCACCTTACAAACCATTAACATAACCGATGTAATGTTTCACAGATTGTGGCTAAGACACTTCTGCTTCATGGAAGGCAAATTGTCTCACCCCAATTGCTGTGAGGGTGTACAGAGTGGCACCCAGAACATGAGGGTAGTCGAATGGCAGATGGGAATCGTGAGTGGGTGGCTGCAGGAGGGGACTTGCTGCTCCACCAGAGGCTTTCTCCAAGAGCTGGAGGGAAACAAGGTTTCTGCTGAACACCTGGCTGCAGGCAGGATCCACTGCAGTCAGTATCTTACTGCTCCCAGAGGTGCAGAACTGTGTTCTACTTGAGATGAAATGACCTGGCAGGGAAGTTACATGGGCTCACACACAGCCTCCTGGAGCATCTTTCAAAGGACTCTCACAACTCTCTACTAGTGCTCCATGTGAGGAAAGTCATCATGCTCTTGCTGAATGCTTTGAAGCAGAGGGAAGGTTTAATCCAGTCAAACCCACTTTTTTCCCATGTACTGGAGTATAGGTTTCCATTAAAGGTAAATATGACTTTTCTACTGTCTCAGCAGTCAGTTTTGCAGGGGGAAATCTGCTGCCTTTTTACTTCCTCAAGTGGTGAATCTGAAATGTGAATCTGACCTCGGCCGTGCAGCTCAGCCCCAGGTGCAGCAGCGATGGCCACGGCAAGCCTGACACAAGAGATGAGGCAGGCACAGCACAAGGTGGCACTAACGAGGTGTGGAGGGACTGGGCCCTGTTACCTCCCTGCTCAATGCTCCCCGAGGATGCTGGGCATCAGCTGATTGGTTAGCCAAGTGAAATATGAACCATTTAGTAGATATCCGTGTTTTAAGATGCAGAATCATACTCATCATTCTGTGCAACAGATTAGAAACTTCTGCTCTCCAGACACTAAGCATGGGTGCTTCTAGGCACACTGCCTTGTACTGTCAGCAGATCCTTGAGATGGGACATGTGGTGGAGACTCCAGATGGTGAGACAAGCTAAAGCTACCCGAGTGCTGCCTTAAAAAAAACAACTCACAACTGAACTGACCAGAAAAAAATAAAGAAAATTATTGCTACTCAAATGTCTGTGTTCAAGAGTGTGGAAAAATACTCTGGTGGCTTTGATTCCTGGATATTGATTAGATTCATGCTGGGATGAATTGATTGCTTGAAGTTTTGCAGAGAGGTGATTCAGGGTGGTCTCTGAAAATGAATGTGTACATGGGCTTGGTTGTGGTATGGGCAACCTAGTGCCAACCTGAAACTGCAACATGCAGTAAAACTGTTCTAAATTTTTGAGCAGGAAAGTTTCCAGCAATGTCAGACTGGTAATTAGCGATTGATTTTTGTTTGGCAGCTTGCCGTGTAGTCAGTGACAGACACCAAAACTCTTTTAACACATTTAATGGGATTTTTCCTTCCATTTACACTATCATAAATTACAAAGCATATTTCACTTCACAAAATAAAACCATTTCCAGATCATTTTTATGACAGTATTAAGTAGTACATAACCTACAACAAATAGTCCTGTACAAGGCAGGAGGATCTATGGAAGTATTGGGAACTCAGACTATTTAGCACTTGCTCTGCAATCTGGGTTAATCTATCTAGCCCTTAGTTATTTCTCTAGAAGACAACAAATTTACAGTCATACCCTCTACCTCTCTTCATTATCATAGTTACGCATATTTTTCAATTTGAATAGAAACATGTGCTCCCTGAAATAATCCAGGAAACTGCATCACTGAGTTACCACGCATATGATACAAATGATCAAGATGAGGGAGTATTAGAATTTTTTTTGCACTGAAAATTGAGTTTGGTAGTAAAGTATGTTGATTTTCTACGCTTGCAGAAACATGTCATGCTGAGAAACAGTTTTAACATTAGGAATAAGTTGCAGTTAGACTATGAACTCTGTAGATCAATGTTTGTGAGGGGAGAAAAATATTAAAATTTGGTAATAATTAAATTTACCAGCTCCCACGTCCTACACATTCTTTCTTTCTTTTTTTTTTTTTTTAAACAAACCATCCGGAAACACATTCAAGATAAATACCTACAATTTTAGCAGATTTACTGTACATTTATAAATAGAGAAACATGACAAAACATAACTCAATTTTTACAGAAAAACCAAATCCTTCATCATTCACCCAAAAAANCAGCTCCCACGTCCTACACATTCTTTCTTTCTTTTTTTTTTTTTTTTAAACAAACCATCAGGAAACACATTCAAGATAAATACCTACAATTTTAGCAGATTTACTGTACATTTATAAATAGAGAAACATGACAAAACATAACTCAATTTTTACAGAAAAACCAAATCCTTCATCATTCACCCAAAAAAGTGCTGACTTTCAACAAGGCCAGAAAATATCCAGTGTCCCAGCATCACGTAACTTATATATTACTGTAATCCAAGAAAAATCTGGTATGTGAAACTGATACTACCACCAGGACTTTTGAAAAATTCTTGAGACTGTATTTTACATGGGAGAAAAAAAAAACCAACTACATTTTGGGAAATAGCAAATGGCTAGGAGTATACAATCCTAGGATGCTAGTGCCTAAATGCAAAGAAACCTAAGGAAAGCTGAAATATGCACAAGAAAGGTTTTCTCCTTTAAAACACTTGCAATGGAAGAGGTATGTGGGGATAATATGGCATTAGTGGCAATTGTTTTCAATATATCATAGCAAAAACATAGCAGGAAAGAATTATGTGAAAATAATCAATGCACCGCATTGATTTATAGTTTGCTAAAATAAAATGCCATTCTTTCAGCTAGGTAAAGTAAAAATATCTTTATAATATAGGTTCTGTTTCACAATTGACATATAGAATTATGTCTCATGAAGAAGGAAATGTATAGGCGCATACAAGTAACACTGATTAAGTACCTTTTTTGCTTCCCTAGCCATATTAAAATACCTTTTGTGTTTCTTAATAAGTTAACAATAAAATTGTTTGAAACTTCTCAAAACAAATATACATCTGAGGCAAGGCAAAAGATACAAGGTAAGAGGATTTTTTCTGACCTTCTTTTTCCCTTCTACAAAGAGGCATATGTCTATGAGACATAGGCTTTCCCTAAACATTTTGGCATCCATCTGCAACTTTGCAGAAATTGAAGTGCAGTCAAGGAACTCTTCCTTTCTGTTTAAAAAAATTTAAAGAAATGTTGCTTTTCCTTCAGACTAATTATCTTAAAACAAATGGCTTTGAAGATGTGCCTCTCTGACTAGAAGAGAACATCTTCATTTTCTATTAAAATCTGCACAATTAACTTCTGGTACCGCATGTCATTCAGTGTAGCAAGGGTACTGTCCTCTGGAGGTCTCATTAAAGTAGGTCCAAACACTATTCCCAGGTTTTCAGCATTCATAAAATTATCCTTTTCATGCAAGGTAACCCTAAAATAGAAAAAAAAAGAGAAAGTAATCAGTTTTGCTTACTTCCCAGAAAAAAAAAGAATATCTGCATCTTTATCTGTAGTCTTGCTTCACATCAAACACTGGTATGTAATGACATTTTTCAGTAATGATTTTTACTTTATCTCAATATAATAATTGTTTCCACAACAAGTACAATGCAGCTATGGTGGGGCTGTGATTTTTAGTGCCTTTAAACACCTCTCATGGGCCTCTTCAGTGATTTTTCCATATGACTGTCTGTTAGGGTATAAGAATTAGGGGCAGTTGCTTTTTTAAAAGCATAATCATGATTTAAACGATGATGTATGGAACAGTCCTCTATGCTACAGTAACTGCAGTTCTCTGGTGTGCATCACATGGGGGTGTGGGTGTGCTCCACAGATACAGGATGGATTTTCCTTTGATTACCAATGCTCCCAGACATGCTTCCAGCCTGCAGGAACCCAGCCCTTCACATGGATGTTCTTGCCTTGCTGGCTGCCTCAGGCCAACCAGCAGCGGAGTGATTCTGACTACTTGCTACTCTTCAGGAGCAGGCTGAGCCCTGCACCTGCCTGGAGAGGTAATTGCTTAAATTGGGCTGCTATAAATGCCATTTATCCTTGCCAGAGAACAGAGGCACTTCAGAGAAGAGCCCAGGCTGTTTTGTTTGCTGACATAGGTCATATCATGTAAATACAAGAATAGATGGGCTGCTTGTGGCTGGAACAAACAAGGACCACCAAGGATTGGCCAAGCTGCAGAGGAGCCAGCCCTGACTGGAAAATCAGTCAGGCCTGCTGGGAAATGCAAGGTGTGCTCAAGGTTTCCCTCTAGGTAACACTGCTGGATCACATCAGTGTTGTCCCACTGGAGTGGCATATTGAGTTCAGTCCTGAGAGTGCTCTTGCACTGCAGTGTAGGGCAGCCACAGTCCCTCAATCTGTCACAGTCCTTCATCAGTCATGGACCAGACATTTCCTGTGAGAAGTACAGCCTGGATGGCATTTCACATCTCCTTCACACAACTCCTCTGCCAGGGTGAAGTACATCTGCTTGTGGAGACAGCTCTCCTAGCAACTACTGAGGCTTTCCCTAGCCATGGCAATTCCCAGCTGGGCATTGGGAGTGGATTCACTCATGCCATCAGGGGAGCACAGCGTGGCTGAAACCAAACTTATCTGGTCTTCCCTGGTTTGCAAGGTACTCATATGACTTGTTTTTGCTTCTACTGTCATCTCTCTGCAAAGAATGGCTCTGTCACAGAAAAATGCTGTTCCTCTTTGCTTTCAGGACAGAAATCCATTAGTGTTCCTACTCACAGATACATCCTCATCTTCTAGCACAGATATATTAACTGTGCTTTGCAAGGAGCAAAGACAAACCAAAGCTGCAAAGCTGAAGCCACCTGTCTGCCAAGTGTATGTCTGACACTCTGCTCTCCTTCTGTGCATGTATGCAGCAGAGATGTTCAACAGCAAAGCAACATAGATCTTTACTATCACCTCTGTTCAGGAGTGTGGGGCTGGCTGCACAGCTGGGGTGAACACAGAGAAGATTCAGGGCTTGACTGCAATGTCAGTGTGGATGGAGTTGTATGTATTTCACCACAGGGGGGACTGCTTGTGCTATTGCATTTCCTTCAAGTTTGAGCAAAAAGTTATCAGAAAGGTAATTAATTGACCAACAAACTCATTTTTTTGTTGCTGATGTTGTCCTCTGCTGGATTTTCCTGTGCTTTTAACAACAACTCTGCCATTTCTTTTCAATTGAGAAGCAGCAGTGGTGTAGAGGCTGTGACCCTGCAGTCTTTAATAGACTGCCTTATACTGGTGCATGTTTTATCCATGCAGAAAGAGTCCTAGGGGATTGAAGTTGGAACTCTGTGTTTAATCCACAGAACAGCATAGTCTGAACCTTAATGATTCTTTCCTTTTTCATATTCAGATCTCTCCATAGGAACTGACATGCACTTGATTTCCATGCAGACACCAAAAGCTACGATTTGGGAATGGAGAGGAAACTCCCTGAATGACTTGCAGATATTTGAGAGAGAAAGCTTTATCAGCACTTTGGACTATTTTTGCCTCATTGGTAGTTCAGCTCAACAGCTGAACCAAAGCCTGGACTGCAGTTCATGAAAAGAAGGAAGGCAAATCCATACAATGTCTACTAAAAATTTGCTGCCAGGACATGAAAGTACTGATTCTGTGTGCAGGTCACTTTTCTACAGCCTCCAAAGGCCTTCTGAAGATCAGCTATCCATGCATATGTACTGACAAGGGCGGATATTTGCACATCTCATTTCTGCAGAGACCAAAGAAAAAAGCCTGCCCAGGTAATGTCTCATCAAGGGAAAAATTTACTCAGTTGCAATGACCTGAGCTGATTCAAAATGAGGAAAAGTCTCTGCATAATGAGAACCTCATAGAGCATGAAATGCACTTCACAAAAATTCTCTGATGCAGCTTTATGTGAATTGAGTATTTTTCTTTTTAGGTTGGCATTAATAATGCAGAATAGAGCAGATGAAAGACAGGAAGTACTCCACATTTATGGCTGTGTTGCAAGTAGTGGGACCACTAAGAAGAGGTCAGTGATTTTCTGAGTAAAAGGTCAGTAGCTTCATTCCTCCCTTATCTCCTTTTTTGTTGTTTCTAAGCAGCAAAGTTTAACCAGAGACAAGGAATAACTTGGGCAATATACCCATAAATGAAAGCCTGCTTGGAGATGACAGCACTAGTCTGTACTCAGCTTCAGTTTTTAAATACTTATAAAGAGGACCTCTTGAGGCATGTAAATACCCAAAGCAGCAGAGTGGAGTCAGCATGGTTTTGAAAAGCAATTTTGCTTGAAATGAGAGGAAGTGAGGCATGCTCTCTGAAGCAGTCCTCAGTTTTTCTAGGTACCTAGCTGAAAACTTGGCAAACTTGGCAGTACACACCTAAGTAACTTACAAAAATTAATTTTAAGCTGTTTTGAAAATTTTATATGCCGTATGAAGCTTTATGAAGCCCCTCATGTATGTCTTATATATGCCTAAAGAATCTTTGGAAAGAAAATGAGGCAGAACATGTTTAAAACCAGGAGAGATATAACTGGGACGTGTATTGCTTTTACTAGTAATATAAAAATAGGCCCTGCTTGATTCTTGGCTTACTGTGATGTGACCAAACAACTCATAAGAGACAGCTCTTTCCTTTTAGGGTTATTGTTCAAGAAGACAAAACTGGAGGTAAGGGGAGGCAGAAGCAAAGCCTGGTCAAGTGCCTCACAGCAGCACATCTAGCATATCTCTGAAGTACCCACCATTCAGTATTTTTCAGATATTATCTCCCTCAGAGAAGCATGAAAAATGTCAATTAACTCTTGAAAGGTTTGCAATAATATGCCAGCAAACAGATCTATGCTATATAAGTGCACAGCTTATATGTACTTATACAAACAGCTTGCCTGCTTATCTGTAACATTATTGGTTTAGTGGCAGTGCCCTAATGGAAGCTTTATTAGTATTTTCTGTAATATTTCTCTTTCAAAGCAGAAAATTGTTAAGCTCCTCAAGAATTAGCCTGCATGTCAATTAACTCACTTTTTGAGATGAATCATTAGGTATCTAAGTGTCTCGTAGTGAGCAGCAGGGAGTAACATCAACACTTCATGTATTGCTTCTAGTCGTTCATCAGGGTTGGAGATTTCTGTAAAAACACCAAACAGGATTAATGTTAATAGGGCTTTCCATGGGTACACAGCAATAAATCAGGAAGGTAACTTATTATTATGGAATCATTTACAAGCCATTGACTGTGTTTGGAGGGATAAATATTGCACTCAAAAATGTGACGCTTATCAACAACTTCTCATCCTCAAAAAAAAAAAAAGAAAAATATAATTTTATATAGGAATCAGCAACAAAGACCACCCAGGAGTTATCTCCATGGTCTATAGCCCTATCTACAGGTCTGTATAGGTACAGTACTAGAGCTTTGTTAAGTGCTTCATGATATTTTTCTGCCCAGAACTTTCCCTTTAAAATACAACAAAAGATTACTTCCATTAGGCTTCAAAACTGGATGGCAGTGTGGATATATGACTTTAAGATACTATGCTTAAATATGTAAGTTTAGCAAGAGATTAAAATCGCATGGAATTACTTCAAGACTTCTCAGTGTATTTAAATATGTAATTATCAGTGATACAGTGAGCATCAGTGCTCCTTTGAAACTGTTTGGCAATCTCTCTAAAAATCTGAGCAGGATTTACAATATTTTTTTATCTTGACATACAAAAAGATACTGAAACCACACTTTCTGATACTGGTTGGTTATTTTAATACCATACATCTGCTTTTATTTTTTAACCTGCATGATATCCCCTCTGATGAGCAATCAGGCAAAAGTTTAATGTAAATGAAGGACATGGCAGAGAGGGAATGAAGACAGCACCCATGTATTTATTTTCCAGTTTTTTCCTGTCCTTTCCTTTAACATGGACAGCTTTATGGATGGGAAATGTAAATGAAGGTTGGTACAAATGACTATGCAGTACTTACTTGCTGCCTCTATGAACTTGGAATAGGTGTCATAGGTGATCACGGGAATTGGCAAGTCTCTGAAGTATAGCTTCAGTGCTCCAGCAATGATGTTGATGTCTGGATAAATACTGGCAGAAATATCAGCCTTGTCACCATCTAGAAAAGGAGGAAGAAATCTGTTTAAAGCCACCCTAATTTTGACTGAAGCAAGGCTAGACTTCTAAGTCAGATTTATTGTGTGCAACCTGACAAGAAAATCAACCTGAAAGTGTTTGGAAGGCTTAAATGAGAATATATTGCTACCAACTTTACAATATATCAGTGAGGAATGGTAGTTTCTTTATGTTTTAGTAAACAATTTATTTGCTTGCATCCTTCAGAGGGGCTGGTGATTACATCATCCATATCTGCAGTGCACCATCTCAAACATACTGTTTTAATGTTGGATTGAAAAACCATGTTAATAATGTATTTCTTCCATTTAGCCCATTTATTCACAGAAACTAAGTTATTAATAAATTGTTCTGATGTCATATTTTCCATCTGCATATCAGTGCATGGGAGTATGAACCATTTTTTCTCCACTTGGGGAAACAGAGGCATAGAAAAATAACATAAATTTCCAATGACCCTCAGGAAACCAGTAGGAAAAATCAAGAAACATCCAAATCTTGCACGCCTTGTACCTACATATCTATAGTGATTGGCTGAAAAGAAAGATGCCTTACCTTCTCCTATCTTCTAATGTCTTAATATTTGACTTATGTATTTATAGCAAAGATCTGAATTTAAATAGGCATGCTAAGGCATTTAGCCATACAATTTATTCTGAAATGTGCATCACAAGTTTTAAAATTAATATGGAT
The DNA here is from genome assembly GCA_013398075.1 of Notiomystis cincta. Lineage (NCBI taxonomy): Eukaryota > Metazoa > Chordata > Aves > Passeriformes > Notiomystidae > Notiomystis > Notiomystis cincta. The sequence continues at coordinate 114,826 of VZRX01019535.1, forward strand.
ACTTGTAATGGATGAAATGCTAAACAGATGAATTATGCATCTAAAAAGGCATACATTTTGCTTGCCACATTATAACAGAGTTAGTCAGAACTGTATTACAGAGCACTTTTAAACACAGGAGCTTAAAGTTTACAGGTATTGCTGGGAAGTCCTGGCTTGCAATGAGTGAAATTACAAAAAGTAGCAGTGAGGCAGGATCACTATTATTTTTCAGGTTCAAATGACTACAACTATTCTGTACTACCTAGTACCCTCATAGCCATGTTTTTCTCCATATCAAGAAATTCTGCTCTCCTCCCTTCCTGGTACCTGTCTGTCTTGGTGGTGTTCCAGTAGAAAGATGGTCAAGTAAAGGGTGTGGCTGTGTGGTTTAACCTCAGCTTTATCTCAGGCTTCTTGGAGATCTGTAACCCGTAGTCCCCATTTCCCACCATTCAGCTAAGGATACTATGCTTCCCTCAGGGCAGGTGGTGCAGGTGAGGACCACACGGGGAGGGGGTGATGCAAGGTTATCCCTGCTTGAACAGCAGAGAGGGGTTTGCTGTGTCTGCCAGGAGGTGCAGGCACAAGCTTGGGCTGTTGCCACCAAGGTGCTGACATGCTGTAAAGCCATTGCCTTGCCTGTCTCACAGGAACAGTGCTTGTGGACATGCCCTGATGCAGACAGATGAGTGGGGGTGCTTGATACACGGCATCCAAGATGGAGATAAAGGCTTTCACAGCACAGTAAAAGAGTTTATATTGATTGCAGACATTTTATACAAACCTACGGCATTAATCTTGCAGGGATACGTCCTGTCCAATGTATGCACATAATTCTCATTAAGACTAATAGCACTACATGTTCTCATCAAGAGGAGATTATATGCTTAAGTGTTTAAAACAAACAGCCTTTCTTGATGCAGCTGAGCAGTCTGAATACATCCATCAGCATTTAATTTAATACAGCATCAATAAGCCCTAGGAGGATGTTTACACTGCCCCAATCTTTTGTTTAATCCACACATTCCAGGCATGGTAGCATTAGTCTTGTAAAGCTTTGTGTGGAGAGCTCTATTTAATTGATGGACACTGAGCACTCAAAATGCTCCACTGAAAACAGATACCTCCAAGGAGCCAGCAGCTGCATCAGAACAGATATAGCAAAGCACAAGCTTACATCTATTATCCAGGTCACCAGTACACTAAATGGAAGTGTTATTTATTTAGTACTTTTCCAAAGCAGCCCAGCAAGCTTCCTTAAAGGGGCACTTCAGCTTGAGGTACTTCAAACATACTCTTATTTACATAGTTGCTTACTGTAGGAGAAATTATGAATTCCTGAGTCAAAGATTTTCTCTTCAGAGACAAACACACATCCATTGGAAGTGCACTGAAGTTTATTTTCAAGTGACCCAAACAATACATCTGTTGTAATATACCTGCACATTTCTGAAGCAGATACGTTGGGGTTGGTGTATGTGTGCATGTATGAACTACATGTGGTTTACATGGTACCTTCTGCATTACTACAATAATTTTTTTATCTCTTAAACACAGGAACTTTTGTCAGATCATAGTTGGTATTTTCAGTATCATTGCAGTTATTATAGTATTTTTCTTTTTATATTTTGGATTACTAACATGTAGTCAATTTCAGCTTTACAAACCTAATTCTACCCAAACCCTGTAATTTCTCTTTCTTTGTTAGTTTGACTCTAAATGTATTTTGTTGCACTACGTTGAAATTTGAATATCTCAATACTAATAAAGTTTTTTTTCTTTTCCTTAAAGGTTTCAGCTGACTTTGCCATGGAAATTATCAATAGTTCATTACAGAATGAAATGGAGTAAGTATTACATTCTTAAAGCCTCACCCATGCCCTCTGAATACTGAATTAGATTTTATTTAAGTTCCTTCCTCCTAAATGTTTTGTTTTTACTGTACAACCTTCACCATGCTAACGTGCTTCTTTTTGTTTTTTCTTGGATTTGGCATTTGACAGGTCTTCAGCTACACTGGCAAAAGAGTGAGTATGAACTAGGATGCCTGTAAGCACTCATGTAATATTTAACAGCATAATATTTTTAGCAAGTGTATTGTACCAGCCAGTCGTACGACCAAGTGTGGGGACAGAATGTGGTGGTGACAATGGCAGCTCTGTGGCTGAAGTGCACAATGGGCGTTCTCTGGGTGCCACAACGCCACAGCTCAACAATGCTGACAGAGAGCAACTGTCATTCTACAGCACCAACATTCACCAGATTAAATAAATCCACATTATTCCCCTCCTTCTCATTACAGAAATCACTAAAATGGAACATTGTCAGTGCCTCAGAGAGCCTAATGCTAATTTACAGTAGGGGTATTTACACTGCTTTGGCTTTGGAAGGCAGTTTTAATTTAAATCAGATGAGGACCAACTTCACCCCTTTTTAAAACCAACTATCACAGCTACACTGGGCCCAAGTAAAATCATGTGGGATGCTGTTCTCTTCCAGGCATGGTAACTTTTTTCTGTCCTTGCTGTAATTCTTTGGAAGCACCAAGTGACTGCCTCTTTGTCAAGGCAGAATTAGTCAGAGGGAGGGCTGGCTTCTCTTCATGGCACCCCCTCAGCTGCACATGAGGTCAGCAGGAGAGGTCCCCCACGGCCAAGTCAGCTCCCATGCCTCATCCTACTGTATCCTACTGGCCCCTGTGGCTTCAGGAAGAGCTTGGAACCAGAGCACTTGATGGCATTACTGGAAGGGTGCATCCTGTGCATTAAAATGGGAGGACTCCTTGCCTGTCTGTTTTCAAACCTTTTCATTAAACACTGTATTTCTGGAGATGCAAAAGTGTCCTGGCATTTTAGCCAGGTGCCTGGGGACTGACTTAGAAATGATGGGCAGGGAGGGAAGGACTTCTGGAATGCTGAAGTGCAGTGTTCTGCTACCCTGGGCACCTTCTTGTAAACCCTGCAACTTCCATTTATACAACTAACTAATGTTTTTTTATCCCTGCTCTTATTAGAAGACTGTTTCAAAGCCTTGCTTTCAGATGGTTAAAACATGGTCTTTAAATTGTTAAACAAAATTTATTCCTGGCCACTGTACACCTTCCAGTAGTGTGCCAAGACTATCCATTAGATTAAAGAGTTCCCTTCTCTGGTTCATATCCCTGCTCTCAGCATCTCCTTTAACTATCTTCCCTCTAATTTTCCTGTAATTTACTTTTTTTAAAAGAAAAGTCGATTTCTTGTAGTGAACGTGGAAATACAAATTCTGTAACACCCTCACAAATTTCACTTTCTGGGCAGAAAACTAAATTTGAACAGAAAACTTCCAGGTGGTGTTGATGACAAGACCTGCCACCTGGCACTCAGCTCCTTTCTCTCCCAGCTCTTTCACCTGGGACAGAGAACTGGGATATTCCTCATTCTTGGCATAATTCACTCCATGCTGCTCTGGCTTCTAGCACTAGGAAGAGTTAAGAAGGCAACAGAAAAGCAGTGTGTTCTTACCTATGGGGCTGGAATACAAAAGAGAGTGTGGCATCCCTGTCTCTGTAAGGATCTGACAGGGAAGCAAGCCCTGAGCTGTCAGGTTGGAAGTGTCTTGCCAGTTCAAGCTCTGCCAGCTGACAACCACCTTCAAGCTGCACAGCCCACAAGTCAGAAGAAAAAAAATTTGTTTTTCTTCAAATCCTTTCCTGTAAAAACTCTCAACTCCTCCTGCTTTTCCACCCCAGTTCAGGGAGAAAACATTTTCGAAACTGGAAAGTGTAGGAAGTTGTCAGCCTCTGGTCTCTGCAATACTCTAGTCTTCCAGTTCATAACAGGATTATGTTCTTTATTCTCCTGCTTTTATTAATGCCTTTTTATTCATGGCAACACTCTCTCTTTCCTTTCTTAGCCCTTTTCCCTCATTAAACTGTTGGAAAAAAATGAAGACACAGATTTTTGTCAATTTCTGCCCAAGGGTCTTCCCCACAGCCTTTGTATACAAACTCTGTTCTTGCTTTCTCTGCTTTCATGTTTATCCTCACTTTTATTCCTTTGGAAATCCAATACTGCTAGTCACCTTCCTCTTCCTGTTTCTAGGTTCTGCTGCCTTTGTAAATCACACTTTCTTCCTTGCTGTGGGTCTAATACAAGTGTGTATTGCCATCAATTATGCCAGGAGTACACTTAATAAATAGACAATAAGCTGAAGTGGCTCCAGTGGTTCAAAGCATTTGCAAAGGAATACAGCTGCAGCAGTGTTGAAGTCATGCTCAGACATAATTTTAAATCTGCTTTCTTCCAACTCTTCCCTCTGCAACCTGTGCCTCTCCTTCTGGGTTTCATCCAGGCTGGAACACTTAGAGGAGAATTAAGACACAGAACAAAAGGGTTTGCCAGGCCAGCTCTACCTGCAGGGAGCAGAATGGGAGCTGTGAGGACTGTGAGCCTCCAGTAGCACTGCTTCACGTGGCACATCTGCAACACTGTCTTGCCATGAGAGCACTCAAATCACTGGGCATCTCTCTGCCCAAAGAATGGCTGAGCCCTGTGTGTACATGCATCTGGTCACAGATGCAGCATCCAACATATTTTAAACCACGTATTATCTTTTAAAGAATTTTTCAGCATGAGAACAGTCAGTTTGGAAATTCCGAGCTGGGCTTTCTTTACAGACATATCTGCATGATAAACTGCCTCCAAACAAGAAATGTTCAGGCACAGCAAGTGCAAGATGTGCCACCCACAGACCTTGCTGGCCTGTGCAGCCTTCCCTGGAGCCCCCCACACCTCCTGCCCATGAGCCCCCAGAGCCCTCAGTCCCTGCCAGAGTGACATCACAGCTGTCTCCAGCTGCACCATGCTGCTGTGGGGCCATCCTCCCTTCTGGTCACTACCCTAGCCCCCAGGCTGACTCTCTGGCTTGACCTGGACCTGCCTCGTACCCATGAACTTATGATCACAGGGCTGTGTCTGGCCCTATTCCCCAACACAGCAGAGGCAATATCTGAAAAAAATTAAGTAGGAAAACCCCCACTTTTTATGGTACAGGAGAAGAATATTCATGTAACTTGTCAAATGCATTGCAAAAGTATTTTCTATTGGTGGAAGCCCTGGCCTGCGCTCACTTACATACACACTTAAAGTCAGTCCTGTGTGTACAACCAGAACCAACATAATCAGCTCAGTCAGTTCAGAAGGGCTACGAGGGTGGTAATCAAGGCAGTGTTTTAATTGTTAAGTTTTTCAATATGCTGTACAACCAATCTCCTCAATGCCCCTCTCATCTGTAGTGCAGATGCAATCACGTGCACAATGGTGCAGTGCTTTCTACAAGGCTACATGCAGAAGGATTTCCCAGTTGGAGTTCCTGCTCCTTAAACTCATAAATGGATTATTGTATTGTAAAGCACTGAGTCTATTAAAGACAAGACTAACAACTTTCCCCTGGTACCATCTATGCTCATACTTGAACTAGGAGCCTAGGCTGTGCTGCGAGGTTGGGCAATCATCCAGTCCCCCCCTTAGCCTTCTACATACCAGTGTTTTGTGTTTAATTATTCTTTCCAACTATGAAACATGATTTCTTCTTATGAAAAGGACTACAGATCACTTTAAACTCAGAAAAGACAGGTTACTTTCTGTACTTCTGCTTGTATATCAGTTTCATTACCATGGCACATATATAAGCCCCGAAAGATCCGAAATGTCCTAGAACTGAAAGCTTAGATTAAAACTGTATGAGACTAAAAAATGGTGTACCTCGATCAAAGGCCATTTTCACATCTTCAATGTGCTCAGTGAAGCCTGAAACTCTGTAGAGGCCCTCGGACTTTAAACCTGAAACAAAAACTTCTTGTTAACTTAGCTTCAGTAACCAGCAGATATTTAGGCTTAAAAACAATAAAGCAAGAACAACAGACCTACTAAGCATAGCAAAGTGTTATTTGTAATGTGAAACTTTGGAGCAGTTAAAGAAAAATCAAGATGATGTTAAATTGTTGGGTTTTTTTTTTTTTTGGTAGGGGATTAAAGCATTTTAGAATTTATACTTTCTGATTTTGTTTGGTACATGGTTGATTTGATTATGTTAGAGGAAAATACTGCAATTTGCTAATGGTGAGGCCTGTGATGTTATTACGATTTATTCATTTTATGTAGGAGATTTTCCTGGATTTGGCTATAATTAATAAAGCTTTAGAGGTCTCCCTTCCTTTACCAGTTGCCTAATGATAAATAGAAATGCAAATAAAAGACTGCCTTTTCCTATGAGCACAATTCTTTCCTGTTTTGCTGTCAGCTTTTACACAGCTGATAGATGTGATGAATACAGTTCTCCCCCACACCAGTACATCCCTTCTACAATTCTTTCACCACAAGAGATCTGTTCACTTGCACAACTCTCCCCCTGTTGCTCCACACCAAGATGAAATGCAGGGCAGCTCAGCAGAGCAGGCCAAGTTACACACACATTATTTTTTTCAATCCCAAAATCCCTTATGGCAACTATGCACTGTGCTAACCTACTTATAGGTTCCAATATTCTCTGTTTTCTTAAGAACAAAATCAGAATCTTTCATAGTTCTAAGGCAATTAAGGAAGGAAATATAAAGATGTTGAAAAAACGGAGAGCAGGCAGCAGATTTTATCTCAATCAATAAATGTACAAGTAAGTGATTAGATCTCAAATGCAATGTAGCTTCCTGCTATATCATCAGAGTAAAGCTCTTCTGTCTTAGTCCACACTATTCTTTCCATTTGTCCCTGCAATGATGATATAATCCTGGTAGAGCTTTACAGAGCAGTGCAGGGGATTTACTAGTAAGTCTTTGATTCAATTCAGTAGATGATGCGTGGGTTTGAAATCCCTATGGCTGGTATCAATGTGTTGCTATGCAGATTACTGGGATGCCATGAATTCAACATTATTAGATTCCTGTGCTGAAGCTGTGACTAACAGGAAAATTTGGCTTATTGGGCAGCACAACATGCACATTTGCTATCCAAAGGATAAATACATGATTATTACGGAGGGGATACATGATTATTAAAGGGGATATGTTTTTCCTTCAATCTGGCACACATCTGTTTACCAAAAACCTGTCACAAGCTTGCGTTTTGGCTGTGGCATGCTGCCTGTGCCATGGGATCCATCAGTCAGTAAACGAGCATCATGAGAAATTGCACACAGGTTGTGTCCTACCACAAACCACCACAGCCCCTGACATCACTTGTGTGAGTCACTCCCAGTTACTTGTGTTCTCCTGCCCACAATGTCCATGAAGGTTATTAATAATGGATTTGATTTAAACTGATTACTCTGAAATTGGATGTGTCCCTAGGTATGTTAAAATAAAGTAATGGAAAAAGACACATAAACATGAACTTAAAAGTTCACTTTAAAGTTCACCCCATTCAGAAGTGTAACGTAATACATGTTTTGACATGTTTTCAGAAAGCATTTCAGGAAATTGCATTAAGGAATGCCATGATTTAATTTTACTAGCTAATGCAAAGCAATGTATCACCTACACTAAAAAACCCCTTTTCTCATCCTGTCCCCAGCGTGCAAGAGCACAGCACCGTGTTCTAGCTTAGCACATAATTCAAGTCATCCCCATTTCGCCGTGCCTGCTGCTCCCCCAGGCACACAAACCTCTTGCTTCGATCTCCCTGATGCAGGAATCCACCACCATGGGCCTCTGGGTGTTGTGTGCCTTCACGAGCGTGGTGAGATCGCAGCAGTAGACTCGCTTTATCCTCTTGAGGTCAGGCTGGCAGTCGTTGGGCACGTATTTGGAGCACTGCTTGTGCACGTTCAACCCGCAGTCTGCAAGCACAGTCAGCCAGCTTAGTTCTTTCACTAGTTCATGCTAATGCTGAGAGGTCTTGTCTAATGAGCTATTTCCCTGGTCCACATCAAGCAAGGGCCACAATTTCCCCATCAGTTAGGAAAGATAGAATAGCGTGGAGATGAGAAAGATGAGCATGAAAATGTTTAAAAACCTCACAGAAGGAGAAATAAACTCTAGCAGGGTTGTTAAAAGGATACAAAAACTCTGGATGTCCCTTACACTCCTCTGAGCTGAAGGAGACTGCTGGTGCAGTCTGGATCAGTTTATTACTGGACACATAGCTCAAGGTGTTGCATTTAAACACGTGAGACTTAACTTCTGGGTATTTCAGATCAGCCTTAAATAAAACTGGCACAGTAATGACTGTCTCCTGCTGGCTGTCTTGTGGCTTAGCACTGGCCACGGTCAGAGAACCTCAGATCCACCTGAGCACTCCAACTGGGACAGTGCTGTGAGCCAGAATGCCTCACTGCCCCTTCCACATTCCTGCAGTGTCACGTTCTGGCTCGCTCTGCCACATCAGCAGCCTCCCCATCCCTGGCTCGTCACTTCACTGGTGACTAAAGTGTCCCCTGTGGTTTAGTCTGTGGGTCAGCTTAGGCATATAAAATGCTGTGAAAGGTATGATGCAAAAAAGTGATTAATTTTACAAATAGTTCTTGGTGTCTTACTCCAGAGCCAAATCCTACTCTCAGTTGCACAGGTGGGTTTCTGTTAAACCATCACTACTTCACCTCCACAAATTGAATTTTTCTAATAGATTCAAGTATTCAGCCAAATGAATTCATAAGCTTCAGTAAAGCAAACACCACTACCATGATTTGCATTATCTTACACAACTCTGATTCCTGTTTTAATGCCTTGCCAGTCACGTCCATCACTGACTGCACCCTTTCAGATAATTTAACATTAAGCTATTAAAAATGTAAACAGGACTATTACTTGCAGTGTGTTTCAATATTATACTCTATAAAATATTAATCAAGCAAAATCCTAAGCACATCTAAACATTTAATGGAATTGGGTAGGTTTTTGTGTGTTTCTCCATACAGTTATTACTGCATAATATATTATTTTTTGTGAAATCCAAACAAATGTGAGAAGCTGCAGTTAGGATCCTGCCTGCATTGTGCTCAGTGCTGTTCTCCAAGCCTGTAAAGTTAAATTTAAATGCATCTGTCTACTTAGAGTTAAATGTTGGGAATTTTATGAGGGAGGGTATTATGTTTCATACTAAATAAATACGCCTTTTCATAAGTTTAATATTTTATGTATGTGAACAAATACAGTGCTATGCATTAGTGAGGTCAGGTTTTGCACACTTGTTTAAGATCAAATAGCTTGAAAAGCAAACTACTATTCCTCTTTTTTAATATCCTCATATTCTTTGTGTTACCACTATTCCCCTACAGAGAGACAAGATGTAGCAGTAGCTGAGACTGCACTTATTAAAACTGTGCATTTGTGAAAGGTATTTTGATCCTTCAAACTGTGGTCTAAATTAATTTTAGGTAACAACCATCTCCTCTGTCTATGAAAAGCAGATGTCAGGGTTGGATGTGTTTGGTGCCACTGAGATCAGGAATGCCTGGAGGTCAGGGCAGGGAGAGGTAAGACAAACAATTTTTGGAAGAGATCACACATCTGGAGAAAGAAGTTATGAAAATCCATCTATAATGCACCAAATACTAATTCACTTGCTGAATCCAAAACCACATGATGTGATGATTATTGTGTTCTTCCAAGATAATTTTTTTCCACAAAAGAACAAACAAATTAAAAATAATTAAGGCACTATTAAAATGCAAATAGAGGCACCAGAAAACTAATCCCTCTTGGAAAATGAAGGTCATATTTTTTGTTTTTATCTTGAGGTGGGATACTTCAGGCTTGCAGCAATGCATGGTATTTTTATGGGAAACAGGTGGCAGTCTTTTTTGCACTCAAGGGCCCTTCTCAGCAGTTGGTAGCAAAAAGAGGAGTTATGAAGCCTTGTTGCTGGCTGGCTGTGCCAATTCCAGTGCTTGCGTCTTGAGACATAAAAACATCAGCGACAACTTAATCATAAAGAACAAGTTTGAATGTATACAGCAGGCACAGATACAGGCACAGGCACAGGCACAGGCACAGGCACAGGCACAGGCACAGGCAGGACCAAGGTACTACTAGAGGATGTCACTCAGCAACCAAGGGCTGATGGCTTCATTTCTAAACCAGCTAATGAGGCAAATGAAAATGCTCTAACTTCTGTGGGACGATTTCCTACTTTGTTCTTTAAAGAAATCCCAGCCCTCCACTCCTGCAGGGAGTGCAGGCTGGGGTGGGACAGATGTCTGAGCATGTGAAGAGAATGGCAGAAAAAGCTGTAAGTCCTACCTGAACACCTCACTCCCTGAGCGATGAGACCCCACATGAAGTTGGCGCAGTATTCACACCAGTGCGGACCTCGAAATGTGTGGACCTGCAACACAAATGGGGGTGGGGGAACGAAATGGGGTCACTGGGAGGCAGATGGTCTGACAGATGGAGCAACTGAAATGGATAAACAACAGAAGACTCAGTAGGAGTAAATCTTTAGCACATAGTGCCCACATCCCTCCAACGTCTAGATGAAATAAACCATGGGAACAGAAATTTGCTTTGATCTTGAAGTTCGTCTTTCAATAGGTTTAACATAGGCTGTGGATGACACTGAAAACAAATAATTTTTGCCTGCTGACATTCTAGCTATAGTAGAGGGGAGGAAACCAGGAGAAAAAAAGTAAAACTAATAATCCAAAGAACTGTAGATAAAAGCACCCTTCCCCAATCTAGTAAGTAATTTGAACTCACATAGGGAAAAGATGTCAATAGACTCTTTTTCAGCAGACCAAACTTCATTTTGCTACAATCCACACAAGAGTAAATAAAGAATAAAATGATTTGTGTGTTGACAGAACCCACATCTCCCCAGCCACATTTTGCACACCACTGCTGCTTCCGCTGCTGCTTTCCAAAGGCTACAGCAGAAGATCTTTTTATTTAAGATGTGTATTCTGGTAAAGTAAGCATTCAATTTTCATTGAAACAAAGAATAAATAGTGAGGTCTATGCCCCTGTGAATGGGCATGGTATGAGCTAGCTCTGGCCAGAGACTTAATTGAGCTTAACAAAACATAAATCATGCACACTCTGGCTGCTAATGCATCCTTTCCTTCCTTCCCTCTGCTCTTGTTTACCCGTCGGGTGGATGGCTGAAAGGCCAATTCCACCCCTGGGATGGGAAAAACTGCTCTTTGCTTTTCATGGAGTGAAAGAACAGTCATTGCCCTTTTTCAGATAAACTGTAAAGTTTTAGGCCAAGCATTTTGCATGCTAATGTTTTTGCCCCATTTGTTTGCAGGATCACACCTACACAAGCCTGTACTCCTGCGTCCAGAAAGATGAAGTATTGTGATTTTAATACAGACCTCTCTTCCTGATTTTGAGATAAAAATGTGAGCCTGACTGCAAATGTCTCCTGATCAACTACTTACAGTCAAATAATTGTGTTAATAAACTTAAAGCAATAGTAGTTCTTCCTCCCTTTTGACAGTGAAAGGTCAAAACTGGAATGTTTGACTTTTTTGAGATGGTATTTTTCCTCTCAGAAAAAAACATGTATCTCTGTGAAACAAGACTTGGCAATAAAGTTTGAGATAGATATAACAATAAATAGACCCCCCCATACTTCTTTCTCATTTGATTTGATTTTGCAGAGTGGGTAGCATGAATTTCAGACATGGCTTTTTGTGGGGGTAAATGGCTGTATGTAACAGCTGATGACCTGAGTTTCAGTCATGTGCACTACCTGACCTTCAGTGGATACAAAACTACAGATAAAACTAATTATGCCAGCATCTTTATCATTTTCAGACTGAAAGGCACTTAATTAGAAAGTCTGCACCTGCACTTAATTGTGGGTGAAAATTATCTGCTGTGGAAGATAGCTAGCTGTGTCTTCTGCTTTGCAGCAGTTTACAAAAGCTAACCTTGTGAGAAGGGGCTGTAAAATCTCAGCCAGGACTTTTAAAAATGCATCATTTCACAAATAAAGTCCATTGCAGTTGCTAGGATATTTGGGGCCTACTTGCTCACTTTACATAGAGCTTATTTCAACTGATCTGCCTGAGGCTTATTTTGAAAATGGTAGCTGATTATTCCTTGATCTTTCCTGCCATTAATTGGAAAGTCATCAATGCTGACTGAGGGCTCCAATTGAGAAGTGCTGACAGTGCACCCTTCCCTTGTTCCATTCAGCTTGGTGGCCCTCAAAGGTTGAGTTCTCTTTATTCATTCACTTCAATTTTTCACGGATCCACATTTTAGCTCCAGTGGCAAGCCTCCAGCTGAAATAGCCTGTGAAAAGCTGGTCTTGGTGATTTCTGGCCAAGTTGAAACAGGGAAATTACTGAAAAAATGGAGAACTTCAAAAGTTTCTAGATGAAGGTGCAAAAATTCTCTAAAGATGCAGTTTTGAACTAAGTGTCTTATGGTTTGTCATTAATTTTAAAGACATAATGAAGGAAGTCTGTTCTTAGGAACGCAACATTTTTGAATGGTAAATGGGAATTTTGCCTGCAAGATTGGCCTCATCTCTATTTCAAACAGTGAGAGGTAACAGCAGGTCTGTTGTTTTTGAGATGGAGTTTTAGTTTTTGCCCCATCCTTTGTAACTCCATCATTACAAACAGACCGGGAATAGATTTTTTGGAACTATGATCCAGAACTATTTATTGCTGGTTCCTACCCCATTCTGAAGTCTCAGTGGACCTCTCTGTGTACACACAGCACAGACTTGAGCTGCCTGGGCTACAGTTGACACATAAGTTGAACTTTTAGAAAGAATTTACAGGGAACTATTTCTTACAATAAGCCAAACCCATGACGTTTCAGACTATCCACTGTACTTTGCTTGTTCATTCTTTCATCCTCTTCCAAGGAAAAGTAATTTCTTACATTCACTGTCTCTTCTCTGCTGGACAATGTCACACAACACTACCCTGCATGTCTCTTCTTGTTGCCTTCCTGTTCTCTTTGCCCTTTGCCCCTCCAGTGCCCTTGCTTTCAAACGGCAGCATTCCCCCTGCAGGTGCTACCTTACTGACTTTTAGTTTGTGTCTGAGTCATCTTCATAGAGGGAGAAACTGAGACCAAAGTTAAGGAATGTCAGTTCAGTGGCAAAACAAAATAATGCCGTGAGCAATGTTGCAGAAACGAACAAAAACAATTGTCTTGAATTGAAATGCTTTTTTAAAAAAATTGACATTATACAGTGTTGTTTCTGAGACAATTTTGGTTTTATGTGACTGGGTCTGAAGACTTTTCTATTTGCTTTCCAAGAAAATAAGTTTTTTTCAGACTTTTTCCTGAATACAAACACATTGGCTTTTTTGTGGACTCCTGCTGAACCTGAACCATTTGCAGGGAAGAAAAGCTGACTCTGCTGTTATTTTTGTTTAAATGAACGCACATAATCTTTGTGATGTCTGTAAAAAATGTCTCCCCCCAAACCCTTTGTCTCCCAGAAGCAGTATTATCTGCAGTGCTTAAGACAAGGGGATCCCAGCAGATCTCCTGACATGTCTGTAATCATTTATCTGTTGCCTTTACTCCACTAGCCCGCCTGCAAATGGGATTTGCCCATGCTATGGTGGCAAACAGGCACAGTATTGTGATAAATGCACATTATTCAGCTGTATTTGCTCACTTAAAGCAGCACAGAAGCCCTCTCATGAATTCCCAGCCTAGAACAAAAAGTGTGGAGCATCCTCAAACTCCATGCTGCTGCCCTGAAGCATGAGGTTGACCTCACCACCAGCTGGGACCCCACTGAAGTTGGTAGGTAGAGCACATCTGAAAGAGGCTGCTGGATCTCAACTAGAACAAGATACAAGAGGACTTTGGGATCCAGTTAAGACTGCCATCCACACAGCTAGAGAAATACCTCTGTCTTTTCCTAAACAAGGTTTCAGAGATTTATTCTCTTTCCTGAATTATGGTATGTCTACACTGGCTTATGCAAAGTTGTCCCGCCAGACAGACGCCAGCTCCAAACCTAAATCCATGTGCTTGCGTGGTGTGCTCAAGATGAACACAGCTTAACAAATCAGCATGGATACTAAATCTTTTTTTGTTCACTTGCCTGGAGTGTCTTGAAATTTGGAAGAGAGGTTGAGTGAGAAAGCATGGATGCTTAGAAGAGCATAAACCTGGTGCCCTCATGCTCCAACCTTCAGTGCTGTTTTCTAATTTTTTTATTAGCTTGGCAAGGATGGAGGGAGTGCTGTCCTTGCTCTGAATTTGTGCCTTGAATCTATTTCTTCCTTTTGTTCCTTCTCTCTTGCAGTAAGAAAGATCTTTGGTATAAGATGTACAAAAATCCCATCAGCTTTGCTAAAAATGTGCCCTTCATTTTTTAGATTCTTCACGGGTAGAGGACAAAAGCTACAGAGTGCCTGTTTGTTCATGAAGAATTGTCTATGACAAGATTATGAGGGACACTGTGACACATAACCTTTATCCCTAGAAACTGAGATGAATAATATAATGCACATCAGTATTCACCTAAAAACAGGGAAGACAACTTTTTGAGTGTCTGCAAAATAGCATTGTCCTTCAGATAAATCCCATATCATCATAGCCTGAGTGCTGTCAAAAGCCATTAAGCATTTTGCCCCAAGACCCATAAAGCCATTCTTTCTTTTTAAAATGATTTCTAAACCCTTTTATGTAATGAATATGGAATATATTAGAGGTATTAGCCTTGAGCCATGTTTTACATTTAAATGTTCTATTCTGAGTATACTATCCACATTTTTTGTTCAACAACTATGCATGTTCTAATATATTCCTCTGGAAAAGTAACTGTATTTGCATAGTGAACATATTTGTCCATTAAGCAAATATAACACTTTCGATTGACCTTTCTGGACAATTATTTTTAAAATGTTTGTTCCCTAAGGTCTGTTACTGCCTTTACTAGGATAGAACAACTATTTTCTGCTGTCAAGTCTTTGAATACATATCTATTTTAATCATGTGGTTTTCCAGTTAAACTATGACTCTTTTGAAACAGAAAGGAACAGAAACTGTACAACAGCTAGATTGTGCAAACGCAAAGTTAACTGGGCACAGGTCCAATTATAAATCAAAGCCAAAACAAGGGAAATTTTGAAGAGGAAAGAATGCATGGGTCAAAGTGGAAAGAAGTCTCAGTCATGAGAAAATATTTTCTAGTTAAACTAAAATAGTTTTGATATTAAAATTATAATGAGGGCAAAACCCAGAAAGAATGAAAGTTGGTTTAATCAAGCAAGAAAACACAGAGTATTTCCCCTATTTCCTTCAGTGCCGGTCAGATAGATAAATATTGACTTTTCTGTAGACTAGGTCAAGGAAGAGGAATGAGAAAAGGGATGCCATTATTTGCTTTGTTCACTAATATTAAATTATTGATTTGCCAACAACAGCAGAAGCACTGCAGAGGTTAGTAATGCCTGCACAATGGAGTGTGTAGAAAAATAAGAAGTGAAACTTTTTTGCTAAGTGAAATGATTTTGATCAGTTCTTCTCCTTTTTCTGACAGGCCCTAGATGAATATCAGAAAATTCTTGTTCTGCTAATGAGTTGAATTATTCTGACAGTGACCCAGATCAGCATCCTCAAGGAACATTAACTAAAGTGATGTTTCAAAGCTGAGATACATTCCTTTCTTGTCTTGTTACTGCCTCTTATTCTCGATGCTCATCCCGATAAGCATCAAAACACAATTTGACAGCATTAGCTACGGTAACTGCCTGGCATACTCTGAAACCAGCACAGTCCTTTTGGCAAAACATTTTAATACAAGCTGCCTGGAAGGTCTGTTTCCAAAGCTGAGTCACTTCCCTGCTGCAGTCTGCCAGACACAGCACTCAGGAAAAGAATCCCTAAGAATCTGATTTTGTCCGTATAGACAGCAAATAGATGATCCATTTAAACATCCCTGTGTTTGCCCAGCGATTTGTTTTAGTTTGACAAGCAAACACAAGCTCAGATCCTATAGCTCAGTGGGACTCTGAGAACATTTCCTTAGCATATGGTGGGGGAACAAAAGCTGGGAGACAATACCCACCACTGTGCTTTGCTTTATTGTTAGGAGCACCCAAGCTCGCTCAACTTTTTCTGAAATCAGAAATGGTCCAAAATGTTTGCTGGTAAAATACTGCTGGCTTCTGATAATAGCTAGATTTTGAAAAGGGGTCTTTTTCTTATTTAAAAGGAGATTCACTTAAGATAAAGAAAATAAATATGAAATACTTTGTTTCTGAATTAAAAAAAAAGGCAGATCTGTGAAGAAGAGTTAAATTGCCAGTCAAGTAGTACAGTGAGCAGGAAAACCATTATTTGGATTAAGTGCCTATTCAGGAGCATACTAAAGTAGAAAGAAAAATTAATTTTTCAACACTTTTCTTAGAGCTAGTATAAATAGATGCACACAAACCTCATCACAACAAAAAATAAAATGTCAGGAATCTCAACAGAACTTTTTAGCTGAAAATAATAGCAAGCTGTGCTTACCTTAAAATTGTGTGCTTTTTCATAGTTGAAGTGGTTGTCGTTCTGAGTTAAGGCTGCTCTTCTGACCAAGGAGGTGATCTGTGAATAGGCAAAGAGTTTCAGAGGTTGCCACAAAAGTGCCCCCTTGACTCCCACCTTCACCCCCAGGGCCACGGCCAGGAGCTCTTGGCGCTTCCTTCCTCGCTTCGACTTGTGAACAACAGCACAGTTTTTCTCATTTTCCAGCCACAGGTCCTCTGAGAACATAGCGCTGGGATCCCAAATCTTTTCCCTGTCTTCCTCGGCGCCGGGGAGCCTGACTGTAGTCAGCACGGTACAGTTTGTCCAACTGCTTCTGATGTTAGACAGCAGATTTGAAGCAGCTGCAGCCCATTCTGCCGAGACCTCTGGCATGTGACTTGAATGGGCCGTCTTGTGGGACGGAAGGAGCTTCTGCATCTGAATAAGTAACGGCCTGTGCCGTGCAGTTTCTTGAGGCAGATGTGTGCCTCGAACAATAGCACGAATTCAAACACTGAGCAGCCTCCCCCACTGCGCTCCCCGGGCGGGGGTCTCCAGATAGGTGCTGCCGAAATACCGGCTGGGGGGCACACAGCGTTACAGCTTCACCCCCAAAGGCAATTCCAGGGACAGATCTCTTCAACTCTGCAGTGTGTTAAAAAATGAACAAACAAACAAAAAGCCCCTGGAAAGCCCACACAACCAGATCCGATGCTGCATCCAATTACACTCAGACTCGGGGACTTATCAGCCAGCAGTCTGCATGCCAGCAGATTAAGCCCTTAAAACCATGATGATTGTTTAATCTTACAGGGCAAAAAATCTTTCTCTCTTTTTTTTTTTTTTTTATCTCTTTTGTTATTTTTTCTTTCCATATCCTGTACAAGGGAAAAAATCCAGCAGCACCCCAAGCATTAATAGCACTTTTATGCCATGGTTTAAACTAAACATTTTAACAGTGTGCTTTTGGTAGCACTGAGGTAGCTGCCAAGGTAACTGCCAGGGAAAGCTGAAAGCCCAGCTGGGACTATGCAGGCTTGGAAGCTTTAGACCCCTGTGCAGCACTCAAATGAAGGCAGCAGGGGAGCTTCACATGGATGCAGGAGGCCCAGATGCAGAGCCCTGTTTGCAGAACAGGATCTTCAAGGTGGCAAGAGTGGTTGTACTTTGCTCTGCTTACCTGCATCTATAAATTTTGATGGGAACTGATTTCTAGTTAAAGCCCAGGGAGAGGAGGTATTGAGACCCTGACCAGGCTGTGCCACAGCTTTCACTGTTCCTTTGGACATGTAATCCACTTTTTTACAGGCAGATATTTCTGTGTCCCAAGGACTCAGATGTCTGATACTGAGCATTCACTGGGAAGCACATTCAGTGCCCCCTCCCCACTGGTGTCCTTTCCTCTAGCTCCCGTCTTCTAGTCCTTTACTAACTATTCCAATTCCTCATCCATAAGAGGAGGATAGGAATTACCTTCTCAGCAGAGCACTGTGAGATTTCAGTCTAAAGGTGTGCCTAATGCTTCAAGTGCTGTGATAGAGCAGAGTGGGGAGTCATCAGTGCTACTGGGAAAACTGCCTGTTTGAACTGGAGACACTAAAGACCACATCAGCCTTTTACAGTCTGCCCCACTTCAACTAACCCAAAAAATATGTGAGATTTAAGTTTTGAATTCACTTATATTAACTTGTGGAGTTGACCTTGCATCTATTTTTTCAGTCTGTTTTTACCTCAGGCTGAAAAGTCAGAAGGTTCATCTAATTCACTTACTAAACCCTCCACCACACAGACTGCCTGTGCTTAGTAAAAGTGATGCTCTGCTGATTTGAAAGCCCATGGGGACAGATGGTTGTCCATCAGTAACATCAGGCTGTGCAATTTCAGAGAGTACCCTACTTAGGGTTCTCAAGAAGTTGTGCAATCTGCAAAATCAGCTTCTTAGTCATAAAATGATGCACTTACTTCTATGTACAGCATACTTAGTTCCTTTCTTTTCCAGATAACTCACAACACCACTCTTTACATGTTCCCATGTTTCAAAGCCTCCTCTCCCCAGAAGGGAGTACTTCCACACAAATCCTTTGCTCCCTGAGCAGTTGCTGCCCATTCAGCCTTTCCCCAGGGCTTGGCCCTGTTATCTGACCACTGGTGACAACTGGCTGTGATGCATGCATGAACATTGTTCTGCCTGCAGGAAATCCCTGCTGCTCTTCCATATGTTCTCCTGTAGCGAGTCCCAGTTTCTGCTAGCTCGGGACCTTTATCTCCTTTCCAGCAGATAAAACAGACTATAGCTCCCCAGCTCTGTCTCCATGTGTTTCAAGAGTTAAAAAGTACTGGGTTTTGGGACATCTCTGATCCCTCAGCAGCAATGGCATCAGTTTGGGCCATCACAAAGGAAACCTTGGAGCTGCTCAAAGTTCTTATCACATTCCAGCTTCTTTCCCCAGTGCCATTTAAAATGTATTTATATTTATATTTATCAGAAAGAAAACCCCCAGACTAGCTCTGGGTTGTCAGACATCTCTGAAGCTACAGCATTTAAATCCTCAACATATACATAAGCTACTTTTTTCTCTAACTTCCAGCATAACACATCCAAAGTCAGAGAGGTCGGTTTCCTAATAATGCTCTAATATTTGCATTTATGTCACTAGTCCCATTATATAACCAATATTTTTTACATAACATGGCAGATTTGATACTCAAGTGACAGGCTTATGATGATACATCTTGGAATTTCAATTTATTAAACTATTTTTGGAATATCAGAGTGTCATCCTGGGATCAGACATACACACATATTTAATGGAAACTCTGAATGTTCGCACAGAAGCATTAAACCTAATAGACTTGGGGGAGGAAAACTCAGCCAAACTGGTTCATATGACTAAGGCAGAGCAGTATTTACTGTTTATCATGTATGAAATTTTATTTATCCCCCAGGTATCTGCCGTGCTTGGGCCCTGTTTAGACAGTTGTTTAAGGGGATTCGTTGCAGACACAGGATGTGCACAGAAGGCCAGCAGTGAGTGCATCCTCTTAAGCAGCTTAATCAAAGCCCCGACAGGTTTGGTGCTCCAAAACTCAGACAGGCTGGACCACATATACAACCACTTCCTTCTCTAAATACAATGCAAATTTCAGCAATGCCAAATTCTCAGCTGCAATCAGTTTCTGATACCACAGGCTCACCGCAGTGTTCTTCTTTTATCCATTTTCTTTTTCTAATACAAAATTGGCCGCACATGGTGTCAACTCCTTCAAAGAGCATGTCTTGATCAACTTAGGAAGTTAGCCTGCAGCTAAAGAGGAGAAGGCCCGTGGCTAAGAATATCATTGCTGGTTGTCACTGAATGTGAAGCTAGCGAAGGCTGAAAGGTGAATATGGGTTACCTGTGTTTTCAGACTGTGGAATTTCTGTCTAACATATAATTTTAGTTTACTAGTATCTTTGTAAAACATATGTGCTGTATAGGAAATTGGGCATTTAGAGCAAAATAAACGTCACTGAACCAGAATAATAAAATTAAGGGGCGGAACAGTGGGGAAGAGGGCGACAACTCAGCCGTTGCGCCATTTCCAGCGCGCCTCCACAGCACGAGCTGAACCACACCATTGTCTCTCCCCTCAAAGACTGGCGTCTTGTTTGCTAACAAAGGCCTCGGGCACAGGAAGGAACAAATTGCAGTATGAAAAGCTTTTGGTTTTGTACATGTGGTATGATTTCTGTTGCAGTCGTGTGGGCAGCGCAGAGGACTTGCTGGAAGCAAGCGGTGGGGGAACTCTGCGTGCTGCCCTGCTTGTCTGTGCCAGCTCCAGTGTGGTGGGAAGAGATGCTGTGGGAGTGATGGCTCCTCTCCCTGAGCTGCCACCATGCCTGACCGTGGCTGGCAGGGAGGGGAGATCAGGCAGCACATCCTTGGCTTGCTGCTCTGCCTGCTGAAGGAAACAGCTGTGGGGGGGAAAGGAGGAGCATGGACATGTCTCTTTGGACAGCACCGCAAGTGAAACGGAGATCGCTCCATGACGAGGAACTGTGACAAATCCATGAGTGATCTCTAACTAAATACACTTAACTCTGCACATAGATACAGTCATAGGTCAAAGAGAGGCCTGTTTCCTTGCAGGCACGGCACACTCGGTTATCTGCCACACAGATTATGTTTGCTCAATTGCAAACACGTGGTGGAGATGACACACGGAGCAGGAATCCTGCAGCTATGGGGTTTTTCCTAGTTCTCTCCCACGGAGCTCTTCCCACAGTGTGCTCAGAACACGTCGAAGAAGCCATCTCTTAGCAAGACACAGGGCACAGAGGGGAAATGGTGGTGGAGGCCACTCAGCCAAAGGCCTTTGCCATACCACAGTCCCACCAGTCCGTGCCTCCCACTGCCCCGGCACTGTAAGCTGCCATTAAAAGGCTTCTGTGCTGCTGAAGCAGTGGGAGGAAACAAGCTCCAAGCAGAAAACATGCTGAACACAAAGCCAAGCACGATGTGTGCAGAGCAGTGCTTGCCAACCCCATCTTGCAAAACCCCCCTTCCTAAGAAGCCCTCTCTGCGGTGGGAAGGCTCCTGAGGCCAGTTAGGTGAGCAGAGGTTGCAGAGCCATGACATGCACCCAGGGGCTAGGGGAGAAATTGGATTGCACAGCTACTGGGCTGCTGCTGCTCACTGGTTTTCTTTTGGGGGGGAACACTACTTGCCCCCAGTGAATCAAAAAGTTACAGCTCTCTCCAACAGAGCTCTAACTGCAATCACTGAGTGTTTCCCCTAAATGCAGGTCCATTGGGACTCCTCAAGGGTGCCTCTTCCCCACCCCAAACCCAACATTCTCTTGTTTCCATCAGAAAACTTCCTTTCAAGGTGAATTGTCACTGAGTAAACTGGACACTGTTAATACAAAACCAAAGAAACACAGGTGTATTTTTTAAGGATTAAGACTAAGATTTATCTATAGTTTTGCTTTTTACTACTTGGATTTTCAACATTCTTTTTTTTAATAACCACCAATACCTGTGAAAATTATAACTGAGCAGATGTCAACAACATGCATAAGTGTTTAGGCAGCAGCTTATCCACACTGGGCTCCACACGTGTTCTGGAGAGCACGGTTGCACTTCCATCACCACCATTCACATCTATCTTTTGCAGATAATCCATAGCAAAAGAAACTATTTATTTAGGAAGACTTCTAAAGTACATACTCTGATGTTAAAGTTATTAAAATTTACTATACACGTCTCCTAAATTAATGTGATTGATTATTTATTAGCATTGCAGCAACCAGCTGTCATTTATATGCACTTCTTTCTGACAGGGTATTCAGTTCATTCCTCCACAGATAAAAGATATAATTTACCTACAGCAAATGGAAATATAATCACCCTTAAACTTCAGATCCCCTTTCTAAATCCTCCTCAAACAGATTTTTCTGTATGCATCATGATTATTCTTCTCAAAACAATGTAGTGAACCAAACAATACAACAGCCAAAGGTGAAATAATGTATAATCAGGAAGGTACTTGTGAGACTATTATTAAAAATTATAGTTGCTGTAAGCCTCTTATGGTGTATTAATATAATAAACTATTGTCTATTTTGGAACAACAACTGGAGATCACATTAAGTGGTATGTAATTACACAGTCATCTTCAATTAAAAAATAGTGAGTGGACTAGAGGCTTTTACGTTGTCAGGCAATTCTATCACTTAATGCATTAATTTGTGTATTTCCCATTCACCTTTGTATTCAATAAGTCTGAAATAGTATTTTGATTTCTTATTTTTGTAAACTATAATAAATAGACATTGTGTTACCAATAAAATGTCAGTATCATGGAAGAAATAGTGCAGAAATGAGGAAAGGATGTAGGTACAGTATGAACTACTACAGCAATTCCCTCAAATAACCCTGTAGAGATTAACATGGTAACAGCAGGTCTAGCCTATTTATTGTCTCGACTTCCTTTCCTCCCACTCTCTCCTTTATCCTTCCCAATCCATCTCCATACTTGTCAAGGTTATTAATGACGTTTTCCTGGCCAAGTTCATGATCCGCTCCTCTGTGCTTAATATTCATGACTGAAATGGTAGCAGAGGGACAAAAGAGAAGAGGCATGAGGACTAAATGGGGCAGATGAGAGCAGAGGTGCACACCACAGCCACTGCTGCTGCTGTGCTGGAAGAGGAACACCAGATCCCCATGGAACACCAGCCCCCACAGGGCTGCCAGGAGCTGCTTCATCTGCAGATAGGGCTTACTCAGGGAAACTGCACTGGATTGATTTCTGAATTACCTCTTGTTTTCTCTGGGGATACAACACATGTAACTGACTGGATTTGCCTGCCTGCAATGTCTGTCAATGAGTACTGTTATCACACATATAGATCAATGTGTATCTGTGATAACATCTGGCCTGTAGGCAAATGAAAATTCAAACACGGTATTTATCCTGATATTTGCAAAAAATTGGCAGTGATCTTGTTATTCTGTCAGTGATGATGGCAATTTTTGACAACAGAACTAACACAGTATTTTCCTAACAAATTTAAGCATAGAATTGGATGGATGGATGGATGGATGGATGGATGGATGGATGGATGGATGGATGGATGGATGGATGGATGGATGGATGGATGGATGGATGGATGGATGGATGGATGGATGGATGGATGGATGGATGGATGGATGGATGGATGGATGGATGCACAGCACGTGTCTAAGCTAAAACAGTAACATGTTCTCGCTTTATAACCAAAGGAGAAAAACAGAAACCTCCAGACAGTGATTCATCCTCTTCTATGAGAGGTCAAGTCTCAAAATGAATAAGCTTGAACTGCCTTCTTGCAGGTCATTTATGGATCATATAGGAAAACTCGACAGCTCTGGTAGAAACAGATAGCTTTACTATAAGATACTCAAAATTAGGTAAGATCAATATCTCTGTACTGTTTTCTGTATCTATTCTTCCATTAGCTATTCAATTTTAGAATAAATTAAGTAAGGAGTAATTTATTTTATCAGCCTCAACCAAATCTATAAGTAATTATAGATTAACAACTGTACTTTGTTTTGGTTACCAATACTCCCCATACTTCAGACTGGCTAAGACTCATGCTTTGGAAACATGCAATATCCAATTTACTACATCATTTGTTACACAGCTGCATGCAACTTTATAGGTGTATCTGGGCTCAGTGAATAAACTTTTCAAGAAGTGCAACTGTAGAATCTATATTAATACTGTAGAATCTATATTAATACAGATTTCTAATACTGACTATGTAGGTAGCCAGTATTTTGACATCTCACCCACAGAGGAAATAGCCTAGCAACATAATGAATTTAATACGACATACAATGGCCTCAATGAGTTAAGAAGGAAGTGACTCATGCTGTCTGCAGTATTTGGGACTACCAGTCAAGAGACAGAGATTTTAAAAAATAACCTAAACCTTACAGTTTTTATCCAGATCCCCAGTGGATGCTGGCTCAGAACCATGTAAACTATACACCTATACAACCTGCTTTTATTTTTACATTTTCACTATGAAGCCCTTGCTTTCCAAAGGAACAGCACTTTGTTTAGGAAAGGCAGCTTGCCATTGATTAAAACCATCATTGCTCTGTAAGGAGACTGCAGAGCTTGAACCTGAGCCAAACCCGCTGGGCTGCCACAAAGAAGTGGGGAAGTTAACGCTCCTACTTCCCTGTCTGGGGGGAGGCAGGAGGCAGGAACCTCCCTTCTGAGAAGAACGACTCTTGTGAGTGCGGCACAGTGCCCTTGAAAGGATGTAATGAGCAGAAAAGGAAAAATTGGCAAAAGGCCTGGAGGCACCATAGGCAACAGTGATGCTGCCCTTGGGGCCTCTAGGCTTGCTCATGTGGGGTTGTCATTAACCATAACTGCTTAATGGAGCCACTTGGACATCATGCTCTGACACAGGGCTAGGCTGAGGACCATGTTTTTTGGACTGAGGACCAGACTTTGCGTTAAGTCTGTGTAATATCAGCTTTTTAATAAATCCCAGTGCTATACAGACACTATGTTATACAGTGAGCACAAGGCTTGGATGTTTGACCCTATGCCTTGTTATACTCCCAAATGTATATGCAGCACCCTACACAAAAATCTAAACCCTCACTTCTGGGATAATTCTCATTTCTCTGTTTCAAACACTACTACACCCTACAGCCAGGTGCTATCTCAAAGAAACACAGTAACTGTCTATCTTCTCCATACACAGTGAAACCTAATACAACAAAAATAAACACAATACAAGAAATAAAAGTCAGAAAGTTCTTCTGTTTCTCATTTTGAGTTCTGATACTATATGTTAGTGACAGTAAACTTCTCCTGGAGTGAGACCAACTCAGCCTTGCAGCACACGCTCTGGGCTGAATCGTACAGACTGCAGTCAGAATGCTGTTCATACACAAAATAAAAAATCTGCCCCTCCTGGGATTATGATAAAATGTGGAGAAAAACAGGCTTCATGAAAGTTTCCCAGAAACAACAGTCAGACAGCGAGGGCATTTATGTCCAGCAGATCTCCAGAGGAGCTGTAAAGCGACACTGATGGAGCTGCCAGAATGTAAAGTATGCTGTGGCAGTCTCAGGAACCAACAGCAGCGCCCCAAGTTTTGGCCTAGCTTAAGACAGCTTAAAATAAGAGACTTTATTGTGGGTTAAATAGAGATTTATGCAGGCTGAAAAGGAACAAATAATTTGTGAACCAGTGATTCATGAACTGGTGATAATCTTGTCTAAAAACTGGCAATCTCTAAAATTCTTCCTGGACAGTAACAGTTCAGGAGTGGATTCTCAGTGGTGTGATGCTCTGTTCATTTAGCACCCACAGGGAGATGGAAATGATAAGCAATTTGCAGGGGGGACAGTGCCAACATCAGCATCAAATGGCAAACAGGATTTTTCTCTAGTTTAGGCAGTTTCTTGGTGGTGTGAATGAACTCTAAAACTTCAGTCCCAAAAGCTTCAGTCTCAGACTTAATTCACATGACTGAATTACACTGCTGCTCAGCAGTCATGGCACCTTCAGATAAACTACACAGTACAGTGACCTAGAAAAGTAGTCATGTGTTTTCCATCATTAGTAATATTTCTGTCCTCTTTTACTGCAGCATCTTGTGACTTTTTCACATAAAAAAAGCATAAACTCAGTAGACAATGTAAGGTGAAAGGACTTATTCATGCCATTTAGGAAACAAAGTAGGCAATTAGTAAACAAGAATAGGACATGTTTTCAGGTTGAAAGAATACTTTTTAACAAGCCTGAACCAACAGCCCTTAACCAGAAAAAAAAGGGAGAAATGCTAGTGTTATAAAAATGCTGTGCTTTATGACTGTGAACTTTCATTTTAGTATCCTTTATGAATTGCATTGGGAAAAACCAAAGAGGGCAATAGGGAACCATTTTCCACATGCATAAGTGAAACTGTGGCATGGAGGAGATCACTCATTTTGGTGATGGCCCAGCCATGGCTGACTGAGAGCTTGTCTGAGCTCACTTGTATATCCATTAATGTCCCAGGATACATTCCCCTGAGACAGGAGCATACAGTGTTTACAGCTTACCTGTTTGTGAAATACGTGCTTCTGTCCCATCATCTTTAAGTAATGTCATTAATTCTGATAGTGACAGACAGCATCAAATCTCAGGCTGCCATCCCAAAAGAAATGGTAAGGCTGTATGGCCTCTGGCATATGTCTGGCTTCAAAATGTGTATTTGCTTAGAAACAGGGAAGGAATCCATGCAGACCAAAGTGATGTGGGGTTAAAGAAAAGACAGAAGGCTGTGAACTCAGCCAGGCTCACTTACCTATTTCATTATACGCCTGGACTTTACCCCAGGAATGTATTACATTCCCCCTTGTTATACAAGAAGGGTTCCTATGGCTTACACTTGTATCAGTTTCTGTTCTGAAATGGACCCTGCATAGAAGAGAAGATTTGGGACAGGACTGGCAACATGTATGGAAAAGTAGAAAGGCATCTGCAGGAACGGGCAATTTCATTCTATGGGATATGTACCCTCCTCCACTCCTTCCAGCTCACCTTGCAGAAAAAGCTACTCACAGCATAACCAACTTCTCATAAATGAGGTTTTGAGCACATTGGCCCTTGTTCAGCTTCCCTTTTCCCACAAAGCAGCAAGGAAACTCCTGTGTGCCACAGACTGCACATGAAAAGCACGGTTTGCTATGCTTATTAAGGGCATGTTATAGGATACACAAACCACTTGAGATCACACTCTTTGAACTCGCATAAAGTAGCAGAATGTATCCAAGCTGTTCTATTTTCCCTTCAAAATAATTGTTTTGTGTCACGTTTTCTTTGCCCTCTGCTTGAGGCTGGCTTTGTTACTCCATTACTCGTGGGTAAGTAGCAGCACAGCTATCCTTGAAAACACATAGGCATTCCCATGGCCACTAGAGAAATGCTCAGACAAAGGCTGACCCCACTTCTCTGCTACTGAAAGAACACATAAAGGCTGTATAATCCTAGTTTTATTTTTCTGTACAGGTGTCATTTGACCCTGATATCCTTATAACCTCCTTTGACCTGCAGCCCGCTGCCCTGTGGTATGAAGCACAGGCTTTTGTTCGTGATGGAACACCATGCACAGCTGCTTCCATCATTGTCTGGAGAGGGACAGATGGCTGCTCTCAGCACAAAAAGGAGATTAAAAAGGAACTGAGGGAATGACCTCACTCCTCAGCCTGGGATTTAATTCGTGGGACCTGTGGGGTTACCAGTGGCATGGACTAACACTGCAGTTGACTCAGCCCACAGATAGGAAAAAGTTTCTATTTTGCAGAGTAAAAGACATTTTTAAAAAATATTCATTTTCCACCACTCTTAATACTTATATTCTTTGACAGTTTTTAGTTTACCTGAATATATACTATCCTACCAGCAGCAGCACTTCTAAAGTACTCTGAAAGAAAGACTGTACCCTACTTCTATCCATGGCTGTTGTTCAACTGCAGTAACTTGGTTTAAAGCTTATTTATTTTGTTTCACTTCTGAGGAGTTCATAAGATGTAGCTGGGGAAACATAATACAGAGTAAATGATTTTCACCATTAGGACCAATTCTGCTATAACATTTTGTAGGTAAAGATTTCATCCATATCTCATAGCCCCATTTAAGTGAATTGAACAGAACAAAACAAACAAACAAAAAGCATAAAGCTTTAGTTCTGGATGTAGTGAGCTTCGCTGTCACTTTTTCTTTTCAGCTCCAGATCTATGAAATCACGGAATTGTTCTTTTTGTGATTACCAGACACCAAAGGTATTTATCTGCATTTATTTACTATCTTAAGTCCATTACTTGATTACTGTTTGGGACACGGGAATTTGGCTTCGCTCTATGTGTGGTACTTGGTGCCATCTGCACCAATGTTTTTCTCCAGAGCAGAGATTTTTGCTTTGCAACAGATGTCTCATTGAAGACACTTGTCAAAGTGGCCACGTAGGTGCTACCATCCTCTTTATGTTACTGGCAAGCACTGGATGTGCAGGAATGCTGCCACATGAAGGTGAAGCCTTTCCACAGAGAACATAAAGAATTAGAAAGCTCCTTCCAGGTGTGTGGGGCTTTTTGCTTTTGTTTTTCCCTGAAAGGAAAAAAAGCAAGCAATTTCTTCTCTCCTTGAGTGTCTGGGAACATGGGATATGCATTCCTCCATGCAGCCTGAGCTGGGGCTGGGACCCATCACCTGACTGTGCCCTGGAACAGCTCCTGCTCCAGCCCCAGGATCAGGTTCAGGCCTGAAGATGGTTTTGCTCCTAAGAGCTGAGCAGCAGCTGTGGGAGATGTCTCTGTCTGTTTGTGGCTCTGCCCAAAGAACCAAATGGAGCCTTTCCTTGTGTGGAACCAGCCAGAGTAAGGCTCAGGTTATTTCCTTGGGCACAGCTGTATAAATCAGCTCTGTCTGGGAGCCTCCTGGAGCGAAGCTGTGGCTTTCAGTATGTTTGCACAGCAGTGGCCAGTGGATAGGAGAGCAGCAAACCATGATGCTGATGAGACAAGAGCTCCCATCAGCACACTCTGAGTAACAGCTCCCATCAAGCACACTCTGAGTTCTACTGACTCAGCAATGCTGATGGCAACACCAGCAAGGAGTGGAAGACATCGAACCAACAATATGTTGCACATCTTCCACTGTCATTAATTCAGAGTAGATGGAATTCAGCAAACCATAGAGTTAGACCAGAGGTGATGATGAAGAAGAGTGATGATTCATTCCCTTCATAAAGTACTATCATGTTTTATTTGCTAATCTGAAGAGTAGAACATCTTATCAGCCAGTATGCTTGAACCCGGGGGTGAAATTTTCAGGGGAACAGCTCTTGTTGCAGAACATGTGACTCATCAGTCTGGGGACTTTGCACAGGGAAGTTCTGACCAAGAGCCAAATTATGGGGTTTTTTTAAATGTGGAAACACTTAGGTTTGAAGTATTTTAAAACCCAATTTTCTGTTTCCAGTTTGAAATGTTTTGCTAAAAACAGTTAACAAAATACTAAAAGTAGTTGGAACCGTTTCAGTCAATAGAACTTTAATATTTTTCTGCCTTTATCCTGCCTCCTCAGTGCTCGGTCATGAAAAGTTGAGTTTTACTTTTATAGCAAATCAGACAGAAGCAAAACCAAAAGAGCAGAAATTACCCATTACTGTTACAACCCTCCACTATGTGCTTTGATAAAACGTTAGTTTCAAAGGTGATCTTCTAATGATGACTTCCAAGCAAGTTGTATTCCTCTGTACGAGCTCGATACAGAGACACAGAGACTTGACATTAATTTTCTTTTTGTTAATCAGTTGTTCCCCTGGGCTCTTTTAATCTGTGGTGACAGCCTTAGTACCGCTGAGAATGCCTTTTCTGCTATTAAAACAAAAGGCACATCTCTAAACACTTTATAATTTCAAGCAGAGAAGAATCTCGCTCTCCTAGTTGAAGAAAGCAGTAACAAAAGACTCATGTCCTGGAAGGCTGATGTGAATCATGGCTATCTTCTGCTTTCATTTTTGCTCTCTGAGGACTTCCAAGTGAAAGACAGATTTAACCCAGACAGCAAGGTAAGGGGCCACACCAGAGCCATGCCCCTGTGAAGGCTGAGGGAAGAGAAGTGCCCCTGAAGGAATGCCTTAGAAAGCCTCTCAGCTGTTTGCAAAGTATCACACTGCAGTCTCCATGGAGGGGCCAGACACACTTAATATAGAAGGCATTAATGAAGAATTTAGTCAGCCAGGACCAGGCAACGCAGCATTTTAAACCTAGAGTTTACACAAAACAGACAAAAACTTGCCAGAGCACCAGACAACTGAAATGAGACTTCACTGCACTGAGACAAAACCATAGCTCCATGCATGTCCTTTTGGGCAGTATGTTTTCACAGCACACTAATTGCCTCCATTTATATTACATCAATTTCCAAATTAGAAAAATATTTTTTTTATTGCCACATAACAGCTTGTTTGTTCTACATTTTGAAAAATAGGCTGAGCGCTTTGTTGTTCATTCAAACAAAGTTAATTTATCACTTAAATGCATTTTTGCTTCATTTTAAAGCCACCTAATCTTTCAAAAGTTTAACAAGTTGGTTTACTATTGCTGTAATACAGGGAGATTTCATTAAATGACCTGCCATCTTCTATCAACATCATTATGATTGCATGCTGCCCTTGTTTGATTTTAATTTATAGCTATTTTTTGCTCCTTGACAACATGAGTTCTTAGTAATGTCACGGACTGCCTTGGAAAGCAAGCCAGTTGCTTCCATTTTGCCTGTGCTCAACATTTCATTTGCATCCCCATTTCACAGCCTTCAGTGCTGCATGGCACTTGCAGGGCATCAAACCTGGATACTTTCCTGATGTGTAGAATGAGTTCTTCCCAGCTGGGCTGTTTTTTTGGCTTACTAATCTTCATTAACTCCAGCAGTGGCAAAATGTTGGGAAGAGAAAGGTTACCGCTACAGGCAAAACTTCACAAATAGCCTCAAGCTTTATAGGTTTAAGCCTTTAAAGCCTTAACATGCTAAATTTGTTTGCAAGCCAACAGGCAAAATGTGCCTTACAACACATGTCCCACTCACTCTGCAACGAGCCACCGCAGAGGCTGTTGCTCCAACACTGGTTTGGCTTGGCTTTTAGGCAGGAGCAGCTGGTAGCAGCAATGGGGCAGACTGTGGTGACAATTAATGTTTCTACAGGAAACTGCTGGAATCCCCAGGTAGCTGCAAGGTAGACAAATGAGTGCCCCTAATAGCTTCCACTGCCTACAAGTGCTGAAGAGCAGTGGAGGGTGCAGCAGTACCTCCACTGCAGCTCCAGTAACACGCCATAGACAAGCTTTGGGACTTGGAGGGGCTGTGAACCTCAAGAGACTTCCAGGTGGCTTCACCACATCACCCAGATTCAGATGAAGATTTCACATCCCTGCCTCCATCTGCAAGATGCAAATCAACCTGTTGTGGACAAGATTAAGACCTACACACCCATAATGCATAAGCTGCCTGGCCTCTGGCAGGGTGGAGACAAGAGGAACATCTGTCCCAGGGAGCTCCTGGGACAAAGAACCAACACCTGGAAATAAACAACAGCAAAGCCACTAAAAAGCAATTACAGCTGTTTCCCCTGACAACTGTTTGCACTGACAGTGTGATCAATGATGGCTTCAGCAGTGTGAAAAACATACATATTTACTGGTAAGAAGAAGAGTTAGGAACCATACAGGTATCAGCTCTCTACACCCAGCCAGTAAGGACCAGGTACTGGGTTTTGGCAGGGTGTAAAGGAAAGGGATGAGGATGGAGAAGCATCACTTCTTAAAACCATAGCAGTGCTAAGCACCAAATGAGATCAGAAGAACCTTGGGGATCAATCAGGGATAAGGAGATTAGCTCCTTGGTTTCACACGGACCAATGTCATGTAAGTTTAACCTACAAGTGAAAGACGAACAGTGGCAATTCTAGCAGATTTTTCCAGATCTGAAAAACATCATCTAAGCAATCAGAAAGTTGTCCTGAGCAGACAGAATAATGTCTAAAACATTCCTTCAAAAGTACAATGTCAAAGACAACTTACAACAGCAGCTCTTTTATTTCTTACTTTGGTACAATAAAATGTTCCACTTGGAAGGAAGAAGAATGCAGCGAATGCTCAGTCAAGACTCTTCTGCAGTTCAGCACCAGCTCCAAACAGTGATCTCTGCCTTGTCACTTTGACAGACTTTTAGCCTGTGTATCTTTCACCTTCTGCTTCCTGCCCTTGTGTAATTGCCTGTCTCAGATTAGAAATGAGCCATCCATCCTACTGAACACATTTGGGCCACTATTTTCAAGGCAGTTTTACATATGCTATCCACAACATCAATATTGCCATGATTTCCTGTTCACATTCAGCTGTGATGACTCTGGTCCCATAACTGCATGAAGCATCAAATGAGAAAAATACTCACTGAGCTAATTCAGCTCGTAAAGTTCCATTTTCATTCATTAACATGTCTGGAATCACCACTATACATTAAGTCATTGCCTAGAGAAACTTATTTTTTTAGGGAAAAAAAGAGAAATGCCCTCCACAGTTACCTTTATGATAATTCATGTAGTGAATTGAGTGATTAGACTCTGCATTTGCAGAAGTACTTAGCTGCATGCTTTAGCAATTCTGCAGTTTACAGAGATTTATACTTACAGAAGCCCCTTAGGGCAGGATCCCAGGGTAAGAATTCTCCTTTGTTTGGTAAATCTGTACAGTCTCACTATATATTGTTAACAAGAAATGTCATCATATTTACCATCAGCAAATCCTCTAAAGTCTGCAAATTATCAAGTAGCCGCACGGCTAATTTATAAAACTCATTACTATTTTAAATTGTCACTACGTGTTAAAACAACCTACAACGGAGAGCATTGACTTTGACACCCAATTTCCCTCTGTTCATACTTGGGTAACACTCCAATTGACTGGACAGACTCTTTACTTTTCAGTAGTGTTTATTATTTGCATTGCAACAGTGCACAGGAGCTCAAGCCTTCGACCAGGTCAAGGCAACAGCGACGTGGTACAAACACAAGAGACATTCCCTGCCCTGAAGAGCTTACACTCTGGAGAGCTGTCCCACCTTCAGAAAAAGGACATTTTTTTCACACGAGAAAAAACATGAAATGAAACATAACCACACTTAAGTCTTAAGGCTGTAAAGAAGAATTTTCAAATATCAGATCGAGGACCCAATAGTAAATCACTAGAGTATTAAAAAAGTGCACTATATGTAATACCCCAAGTCAAAAAGTTCCTGTCTCTGCTTAAGTGCTGAATTCCTCACTAAAATGCAAATGAAGAAGAGGACAGAAGTAGAAATCCCATTTTAATTCAAAGGTTGTTCTCCTTGCAGTCCCTGTTTTGCCCAGAATAACCAGATCTCCTATTTCTTCAGGGAATAAAACAGCACAAGTTCAAGAGAGAAATGTGTACAACAATGGCCAGTCAATGTATTCGATGTTTATAAGACTCTAGAGTTCTCCCTGAGTATTATCATGGGATGTAAATTATTTTATAACCCAATACTCCATTTTGTAATTCCTGACAAACCCCAATCTGCCTAAGAACCCTGCTATTGCAAAACTCTTCAGTCCACATCATATACACAACAAAACTATTTTTAGAACATCTACTGAAAAATCACAAGTCGTTTAGTTCAAAATGAGACTCTCTTAGACCTTCCATGAAAATACATCTTTAAAATAACTTTCTAACTTCATAAATAGACTGCAAACTAAAACATTCAGGAGCCAAGAAATACCAAAGCTAAGAACTATCTGAAGAATTTCCCCCCTGACCTTCTGGGCACAACAGAAATCTTACCTACTTACAGACAACATATTTTGTCTAATTTGGTGTATGTATGTATCTATATATATACACACATGCATACATATGTATATATATAAATATATATATATGTATGTATGTACTCATAGAGTCTGTCATTCCATGAACATAACAGGAAAAGGCAAACATTAATATAAAGGTGTTGTGGATTAACATGATGATTTATCCCAGTGTGAGTGGACTAAACTTGGCTGAAAAGCATGGGGTTGGTTCTCTGTGAAATTTCTTGTATTTTTTCCAAAATTTTAAACTCCAGGGGAAGTGGTGGGCTTTTGATGGAAGGAGTTTTCTGGCAAAAAGTAGCCCAGTTTCAGGTCTGCTATGCCTGGGGAAGGTTTGCCAGCCAGACTGTGGTTTGGGTTCTCAGCTTAATGGCAGATTGCCTAAGGCCTAGGGATCATTAGCTTTCAATATAATTAGCCCATCTATCAGGCAGATTAAACTGAGGCTCAGGACACCCAAAGAAATCCAAGGAAGTAGTGAGGTGTGAATGCTGAGTGTGGAGGTGTGATGTGTGAATACATATGGTCACTTGGACTCAGTAAAATATTCTTTTCCTTTTGACTGAAAGGTTTCAGGCTCAAATATATCTTTTCTGAAAAATAAAAAAGAAAAAACCCCTAGGTATTGCTGGAAAGCTTCCAAATATCTCTAACCTGTACTCCTGCTGAAGGAGACAGTGCTTACTGGAAGAACCAGGACTAATTTAATGAGCAGTGGGCCTACTTTTTCAGCAATGAAGATAAAAATAAATATTGAGCAGCTGCCTACTTGACTATGCAGCAGCCACAGGCTTTAATCCATTTGATAGACCATAAATCTGCATGGAAACCAAAGAACAGTGGAAGTATTTTATATTTATGAATCTATTATATGCATGTAATGTAACATTAACTATTTGTCTTTAGTATGTCTGCATATGTACATATCTTCTGAAATGCTATGCATATACTATATATGCATATAATATGCATATCAGTACAGAACAATCTCTATATCAAAATTTAATTAGTTGTCCATATTTGAAAAATGTATTAAAGACAAAAGAAAGACTTGGCATGTTAACTGGAGCCATGCACAGTAAATATCACCCTCATAATACCCACAATCTGTCTCTAAACTAGAAATTATTGTGCTAAATTGTGCATGGTAAAATATAATAATCAGGATGTTTAATCAGAAATATGCAAATATTTAGACTTTTGGATGCACAGTTTTGGATATTACTGTCCCACATAACTGTATTTTATAGTAGTAGATATACAGAGAAAAAGTAAAGCATTTAGAAAGAGTGACCACATATTTTAAACATGGATCTAAGCTCATAGTCAAATCAAAAGAAAGCTTTTTCTTAGCAAAATGTATCACCTATTCTTCCTGCATGCCTTTCAAATGTTATTGTTTAAAAAAAGATTGTGCAAGGAAGTATACAACTAAAATAGGAATCTCCAGCAGCTGTGTCAGCGAGTGTGTTTGGTAAATAAGAACCTAAACCATCTGCCCAAGGAAGATAAATCATCTTTCCCTAAAATGGTATCAGCAATTAGCAGAATTTATTAGCTCTAGTATCCCTTCTCAGACATTAGGAAGAGCAGTGCCTTACATAATTTAAAATGCCAATGAGGATGTGAATTTTTTTCTCTTTATGTAGACTTTGAAGACTCTTCCCTGCTTTACCACCTCCAGGGTGAAGGAACTACCATGCACATGTCCAGGAGCAAACCTGGAGCATCCCCCTGAGGCTTTGCACGCCAGGGTGTAGCCACCAGCCTTCTCTTCTTGGGGAGGACAGGATGCCCAGAGCACCCAGCATCTGCACTGGGCTCCCTGGGATTCACTTCCACCCAGTGGTTCTCCCTCAGCACTGGGAACTTTGCCTCTCCCATTTCCTTCTAACATTTAAACTTGGCAGGCGACAGAAACATCTACTTGGATGGGTTTCTGAGATGGCTGGATTTTGGAGAGTGAATACCAAGAAAAAGTACTGATCTGTCAACATAATCTTTTTTTGGATTTTGTTGTTTCGTTGGTTTTTTATCTCCCTGAAAATACAATTCCAGCTGTAGGCCATGCTTAGATTCTACTGCGGATCACCTACTATGCTTTCGGGTTTACTAAAACAAGACCTGTCACAGCTGGGCATGAAAGATAAATTGTTACAAGTAATAGATGAATAAATACAGCCCAGAAAGATTCATTTTACCTTACTTCAGGCAAACCCAAATTGATTACAAGTTTCTAGGAAAAGTAAGTCCCTGCCTTATTTGTACATAAAGTGCCTAGTACACACTGGTGCTACAAAAGAAAAAAGATATTAATAAGAAGAGAAACTATTAATAGTATTCCTCAGGATATCTATGAGATGAGCAGATACTTGCTTCTGGGCGATGGGAAGCAAGTGACAAACTGAGGGTCACAGTGAGCATGGGCTGGGGATAAGCCCTCCAGAGTATGTTCTGAAAAAGTTGATTATTTTCCTTTTTATTACAATATTCTGACTAAAAAATTTTGCTTCTAACAATCATGAAGATGGCTGCTACTCTTAGCAGTAAAAAATGCTCTCATCAGCCACATTATGCTCTTAAAAAACCATCAAACATTCCCTGTGTCATTTGTTTTATTTGTTTCTTCCCATGACTTCACAGAACAAACCAGTGGCTATTTTTCCATCACACTGACTTGCACTCAGCAAACAGCTGATTACTCATTGTCATGTATGTAAATCTTTGAAGTGCAAAGCAAAGGAAAGAACATCCCTATTTATTTCTAAAGTGAAATCCCAGCATCCAGCAGAATTTTAAAACTGATTTTTCTAGGGCAATACTTCTTTCATCCTCCCAATGCTAAATATTAAATAAGAGATCTGTCTTAATTCAAGCTGAGCTCTGACCCTTGAAGTCTTATGATGCTGTCTGTGTTTACATGAGCACAGACTATTTTTCTCCAAGCAAGTTCACATCACGCACGTTCCTCTCAAACTCTTCAGAATCCAGAATGTTAATGACCCTCCTTTCCCTCCTGGCTCATCAGGGAATTGGGAAGCTGTGGAGTCTGGATGCTGCACAACAGTTTTCATCAGAAAGCTGGTATTATTCCTGGTTCATTGACAAGAGGCTGACTCGTTATATTACTCTTTTCTCATTTTTGGCACCTAATTGGAGTTGCAGCTTGCATTTTTTAAATAACATTTAATAGGGTATATTATTTTCTATATTTAGATAACAGATCCCATTAGTTTCACCTGCATTTACTCAATA
This sequence comes from Notiomystis cincta, assembly GCA_013398075.1. Taxonomy (NCBI): domain Eukaryota; kingdom Metazoa; phylum Chordata; class Aves; order Passeriformes; family Notiomystidae; genus Notiomystis; species Notiomystis cincta. The sequence goes on from VZRX01019535.1 coordinate 151,416, forward strand.
CTTCTGCAGAATCTAATTTGTGCACTCAGTAGCAGAAGTAGCCTCATTAGCCTCTTAACATGTTTGAACTACTTGCCAACACAAAATGAAGGCTCAGAGCAGGGATGAAATCCAGCCCATTGTGCAACTTTCAACCAGTTTCATCACTGCAGTAGACTTCTCTTTTTTTCATTTTCATCACATGCCTTTCACTTCCATAAATAGCAAGGCAAAGCTGCTTGCCCACAGCCACCCACTCACTCACAGCCACGACTTAATAGTCATCATGAGGTGGAAACAATAGAAATAGTAGTCAGCTATAGCTGCGGCATTCAGGGGAAAACAAAGTTTGGAAATTCTTCTTGCTTTTAAGCTGCTTGAACTCAATCCAGGGAAAACAGCATGTTTAACTATATAACCATGCTGCTTTAGTTGAGCAAAGGTTCTCCAGTGCACTGAATGAGGCAGAAAACCCAGATGAAAACAAGAGATCCTATAACTAAAACTTCTCCCATCGTGTAAATGCAGAGCTGAGATTGTACTGGTGACCCTCTGTCAGGAATTCCTTATCTTAATTTTGTGCCTTCAAAGCTCTTTTAATATCTACTCTTTAATCTAATTTCTTTGACTCCTGCACCAATGTGAATCCTTTTCCCAAGCTAAAAGTATGAGCTGGGGAAGCCCAATGACTCAAACATGGTTAATTGCCCAGACTGGACCAAAGCTTAAAAACACAAGGACAGACATCTGCAGTATGAGCCAGCACAGCTCAGCAAGGAGGAGGTCATAACTTTGTGGATGGGTCAATCATGGGAAAAGCATAAGGAATCAATGAATTTTCACAAGTTTTTGCTGACAATAGGGCAATTATGGGATTTTAGACCCAGAATTTTTACGTCCTATGAGTGTTGTGTGTTGGCCTGGCCTCTCCAACCTCAGGCTCCTTCAGGCTCTATCTGTTAAAGTGAGCAATTTGCTGGAGCTGAGCCTCCACCACAAGGAATTGGCATTTTTCAACAGAAAAATGCTGTGTAGAAAAATTCCCAATGAATTAAATTAGCTGGAATCTTCTCTGTGCTGTCAAAAGCTTGTACTTTCCCTCAGCCTCATCTGAGTAGTTTTCTGCAGTCAGAGAAGAAAATCTAGCTTGACACATATGTGGAAACCTCCCAGCCAAATGGCTGAGGCTGAGCAGAAGGATGTTTTTGGGCCTTTTTCAAATGGAGAAAATAATGCATTTATCCCTCTGCACAACCAAGATGGTAACTCACTGGGAGAACAGTCCCTTTGAAAAAGAGAAGGAAGCTCAATCTCTCTTTGAATCAGGGCAATCAGAAAAACTGAGAACAAGTTTTAGAAGTAGCCCAATTGGAGATTTAAAGCAAACCAAAATAGAGGATGCCATTTGATGCATATTTTTCTGCTGTATTTTTCTTGTATCACTGAGTGCACGTAACTCCAAACATAATCTGGGCAACTGGGTGTTGCAAACTGGTTCAGAACAGCTGTCCTGGATGATTCTGGTGTCTGCTCAGCTACAAAGACAAGACCCACTCTGGAGGCCCTTCTTACCACTGCTGCAAGGAGGCAGTGTGTGCTCCTCAGCTAGGGACCTAACTGCATCACAGAAGGGTGATGCCCCTTTCACCCACAGCCCTCATTTCAAGGGAAGGAGGTAAAAATGAGAAATTTCTCAGAGATCTCTGATAGATGAGGAAAAGGATAGAGATTCCCTCAATTTTATCCGCTGTAGATAAAGATAAGTGCTCTTTGCCCCTTCCAAAGCTGCTATTCCCAGGAGCTAAAGGCAGAAGCAATTGTTGTCTTCCCTTCAGTCCACTTGCAAAGAGAGAAGAAGTCTGGGACCCAGATGCTACTCAACAGTGTGAAAAAGAGTTCAAGTAAAACCTCTTTTTTTTCTTCCACCCCATGTAAAAACACCAGCCACTTTTTGGAGAGGAAGGACTTACCCTCCTCACAATTTCAAACGAGCAGGTCTCAGACTTTTGATTAAATGCCCAACTCACCCACAGATACATTTTCTTCCAGCAGCTATCAAGTAATGAAAATTGTGGTCAGCTACACCTGTGGTACTCAGGGAAAAGCAAAATTCAGATTTTTTTTAAGCCACCTGAAGCCAATCTGTGAAATGTAATAAGTTGGCAAGTCACAAACACCCAGAAGCAGGCTGTGTGGCACTGCTTGAAACCAGCAGAGCCCCTGCAGCCATGTATTTTGCAGACAGAAGTATGTTTACAAAGATAGGGTGGAACAAAAGGCAGAGGTGTATTTTATCACTACATTTACACTTTGAAGAAGGTAAAAAATATGCCTGGAAACTGTATATATGGAGCTTAAAAAATATTATTAAAAATAACAAGAAACATCAGCTTCAAATTAGCCAGGTTGCCTCAGAAATGTGATTGCAGTATGTGTCAATCTCTTTTGCCACTTGCCCTATCTTTTACACCAACTGACTGATTTTAAGCTGAAATTGATGGAGCAACAGTCTGAGTATCATGAAACTCGATAGCTTGATTGAGGTGAGAGATGTGGTCTGAGCTGCTCTGCTCCCTTCTGACCAGCCTGGCAGAAATGCCTTCTGCCTCCTTTGCAGGTGGTGAAAAAGACATAATTGGAGAAAAGGGTAGAGGAAGGAGGAATGGAGATGAGGGATGGCTGTGTAAAAGGTCTGAAGGGATGGCTGGGCTTGCTGAAGTGGGAGTAGGGTGTGCAGAAAGAGCACAAATGGATAAGGAGCCCAAGCATCACCAATTCCAATGCTCACAATAAAATAAACCCCTTTATAACTGGCTCCAAGTGTTTTGTGTCAACCAGAAATATCTGGAATTGCAGAGATATATTCTTTTATGTATTTAGTGCTTAAAATTTCAAAGCATTGCATATTTTTGCTATGGGACTCCCTTTAACCCCTTTGCTGCTGGTCCTTCTTGCATCTTCTGTGCTGCGGCAGAAGGTGACAGTTTTCCTTTGCTGTGCCGGTGCTCCATAGGCAGGAACCAGGGTATCTGTGTTGGGGTTTCTGAAGCATAAAGTGGGAAAAAGCCAAAAGAAAGACTTTTTCTTGTCCTGGGAAGGCAAGAGGGGAAATAATGAGGAAAACTATGGGTGGCATAGAGTGGTTTTTAGGATGATAACTTAAATAAAAGAAATAAAAATGATTGAGGGAAAAATGACAAGGGGGGGAGATACTTCAGTGCATCAGATTGGAGACAAGTCTGTTGGTTTTTCATGTGACATTTTTACCAAGATCTCTCCTCAAATTCTCAGTGTTAAGGCAAAATTCCTGCTGAGGCATGCTTCTGAGAGACAATTTTATATAGCAATTGAATTTGCAACCTTTGCTGCACTTTATCACAGTTGACTTGGGTGTAAGTTGTCTTCAACACCATTTCCTCCAAGATTACTCAGAGCAACACCTGAGAACTTTGCAGGCAGAATCCCATCATAGAATCTCAGACTGAGACCTAAAATGTTGAAGCTCAACCTGTCTGCTTGCTGGCAGGGAATGTAGAAGGCTGAGGAGAAACACACAGCAGGCTGTGTTCTCAGTCAGCCTGATCTTTCTGGCTCCCAAAGAACAGGTGTATTTAGGTCTTTTTCATGGAGCAGCTCTGAATTGCCTTTTTTCCAGTCTGGATCCCTGCTGTCATTAGTCTTTCTCCTCTCCTTTCCATGCTCCTCTTCCAAAAAAGCTACACATAAAAGAGCATGTCTCCTGATAAGCATCTGCTTCAGGGAAGGAGACCAAGTCATGTTCTGGGTTAAAAAGCCTTCCATATACCTTTCCTGGGCATCCTTCTCCCTAGATTCTCAGGAGAGCCTCCGTTTCCACTTTGACTTCTGAAACAAGTCAGCAATGTTGCTCTGATTAATCCTGCTATGACCAACACTCTGCAATGTCCATAATTTCTTTAGTTAATAAGGGAAAAGCTGAGATTGCCACACACCCCATGTCAGATATGAAAATACCTCCCAATGAGGGTTTCTCACAACCAGCCTTGTTGAGAAAGTTTAAAAAGGGCAATGACAACAGCACCAACACTTTTCCCTTACTTCTGTACATGAGCACACATTAAAAAATGGTGTTTTTCTAGAAAAAAATTATTATGGACATAGAATTCCTTAAAATTTATTGTTAAGAAAAGGTGTGTGTATTCCACAAAAATAATGCTTCCAATTCTTCAATGCTTGTTTTTGGCAGGCAGATCTTACACCAGCCTAAAGCTGATACAAGCTGTTGGAGAACCAGATCCAACAGTTTCTTAATCTGAAGCTTCTCTTTACATAATTTTCATATTCCTGTATTAGTAGTATTCAATATTTACATAATAATTATGGTATACATTTGGGGCCAAAAAGAATTAGTTTTATTTCTTAATAATCTTCTTCTTTATCACGACCTTTATCACAATCCCTGGATATTTTAAAGGGTTGCTCCTAAAAATAAATACTGGAGCTTAACTAGATCCAACACTCTATTATATATTACTTATTACATATTATATATTATATATTAGTCTGTAATATACGGCCATTTTGTTCTGAATTTGGAAGACTTCTTTCCACTTGTTGCTGTGCCTTCAATGTCACTTAAGACTAAAGACAGATAAGAAGGCAATTTCTGTGTATCCCTCAATATTCCCATGTTTGATCCTTGAGAGATTGTTTAGAAATGTGTATATGTTGTTTAAAGGAAAAGAGAAGTCAACAGACATTAAGATCTGCCCAGACAGATATTTATCTCATATTTTTGATGTTTGATTTTTTATCTTTGTTTCTCTGGAAGTGATGTCACTTGTCAGAAGAAATTATTAATGCTCTGTTCCTTAGTAGTTGCAACAGGAAGTCACACTTGTTATCACGTGTTTCTCTTTGCAACAGAATCTCAAGTCCCATTCATGCCAAAATTATTTGTCATTTCACCCCTCTTAAGAGATTCATGTTGCTAAAGAGAGACTGAGGCTGACCTCCTGCCCTTCAGGCTAGTATCCAAACAGTGGGAAAGATTTGCAAATATCCAATGGGAAGAGGTATAAATAAAATCTGGTGCTACATACTTTTCCTTCTCTGGGATTAGGCTAGACACCACAACACAGCTACAATATTTATCATATTTTGTCATCCCACAGAGAAGCAAAGAATGGGATGCTACACCAGAACTTGGTGCTGCCTCTTCCCAAGGTCCAGACACCTGAATTTCTTCTTCTAACTATCAGCAGTTGCCTACTGCTGGAGTTTCCCCTTCACTGAAGGGTGACAATGGCAGTAACACAATGTCTCGCATGCCGGGGCAAACTGGTGCTGGTTCTTTGCTGCAGCTGGCATATGGGGCTTTCCAAAAAACCCAGTGGTTTTGTATTCCTGTTGCACATCAGCTCAGCAGTGCAGTTACCAGTCACTGCCTCTCCTGTCCCTCTTGCCTGGTGGAAGAGGCTGAAGCATAGCCTGAGGTGACTGCAATATTGGAAGACAATGTTTTTATCCCTCTGAACAGAGCAGCAGAACTTCTCCTGAAGTGACAGCACAGCACTTGTATTTTAAATGGAATATAAAATAGAGAAAAAATTGATTATTGCTGTGGGACATATATAGACCACATGTTTAGATTCAACAATAGTTCCTTGTTTTGAAGTGTCTCCTTCAAAAGCTGTGGGATCTAACCACATCCATGGTTAGAGACTGAATTTCAAAGTCACTCTTCCCAGCTTCTGGCTTGGACAGTCCCATTTGTCAGAACAAGTTCCCTGGACTCCTTTATTACACCACCAAAAGTTCTCAAGCTTGATTTTGAGAGAAAAAAAGTAAAGCCCTGTAAAAGCAAGTAATTAGGCTGAACAGAAGGGCCCAAAGCTAAGGAAGGTAAAGCTCAAAGCACCATTACCAGAGATACACCCATGAGGCCTTAGCAAAGCCATAGATGAGGAAGGTGCAAAATATTTAACTGGAAGAAGAACACTCTATTTACTAAGTCTCTCCTAAGCACACATTGTGAAATTTTACTCAAGAGTTGAAAAATTGAGGCAGTGGGACCTGTTGAATCAAGGGATGAACCAGGAGCCAAAGCTGCTACATTCAAACCTTTGATCCCATCCACACAGCCCAAGGTTTACCACATCCCTGTGTTGCTATGTTTAGATGCAAATTGCATGCTTGTCTACTCATCTGAGGAAAGATTCATTAAAGTCAGGGGAATTTGGAAATTCAGGCTTTGGCAACTAAACCTGATGAAATTTGTAGCACTATCTCTTTTGTATTTGTTTTATCCTTGCCTATATAGATGTATTTAAAATTCTGCAGTTTTTAGATCCAGAAGTCAGAACTATTAAGACATCTACAAAAGTGTAATTAAGGCAAAATGTTTTGACTTTGGCATTGTGCTACAGAAGAACCTTCAAGTTAAAGGCTGATGACTGAGAACAGTAAGCAATTTTTTCAAAGCCTTTTATGCCATTTCTGCTATTGTTTCTGTCTCTCATGGCTCTGTAGTTTCTTCACAATAGCTGTCTTTTCTGCGTTTGCCACTGAGATCAATAAAGAGATGTTAATTAAAAGAAAATCTGCTGGAGGTTGTACTTTTCTGTCGGGATTTATCCCAGTTTTTGGCGGCAACACCTCACTGGCCCTGACTACAATGCCAAAATAGGCTTGGTTTGTCTTGTCATGGAGACATGCTTGGGTACAAGCCTGACCTTTAGTGGCAGTTCCAATAGCACAGTGTGCCTCCTTAATATGCTCCCACCACACCCCCTCCTCTACAGACTGACTTCTGCGAGCTGTTAGGTACACAAAATACATTTTGCATCAATATTACTATTCCAAATAAACCATCATGAGACCATATTTACAAAACAGCCCTAATTACCACAGCCACTGACACACCACTCTTGAGCAAGACAGATCTGCCCTTCTGTCCTAAAGCCACTCTTTGTGCATCTTTGCCTTTCTTTCTGTGAATTCAAGGGTCCACATGCAAAGTCTCTTGTGCAATAGCAGTGGAGATGAGGTCTTAGTGGAAGCCATGAGGAGAGATCTCACCAGCTGCTGAGATGCAGACATTAATTCATCTGGCTACATACAGGCAAAGGGCAGATAGTGAAGAACTTCCCATTATCTGGCTGGCAAATGCCAGACACAACAACACAACAGGTTTTCAGTACAGAGGTCCACTGACGGACCAACTGGGCTGTGTAAAAATGGCAAGGCAGACAACCAGCTCAGTAACATGGGCTCAAGGTCAACAGAATGTGAACTGCTAATGGAAAGAGAAAAGCACCCTCTGATGCTCTGTGTGACAGTTACTTTCACTAAGGTAGGAGAAAGAAAGCAAAAAAATCCTCCAGCACCCCCACCCAAAATAAGACATCCTCCTGAAAATAAAACAGACAGCTCAAGGCCCATTATTGTGCATTTTGTTTGCACCTGTGTGTGGGCTGAGAATCCTTTTTACTAAGTTTCTTGCTTTTTAAATATATCACAAACACACATATAGACAAAACATGAGGCATAGACCTTCAGATGGCAGAGTAATGTCAGCACTTCAGCCTCCTGGCTGTCAGGTCTGACTCCAAATAACCTTTTGTCTTCTTGTTCCAGCTACTAAATTACAGATCAAGTGAAAAATGTAATTATACCCCAAAAGGCCATGGATAGCATCTTGGAATACAGTGACTTGTGAATGGAACAGTAATAAAAAGATAAACTAGTATTACCTGTGGTGCATGGCTAATCCAGTATGCTCCAAGGTCCCACAGGAGTTATTATAGAACTGTTTCTTATTTGCCAATTTCTCTTTTTCAGGGATACAAACAATTCCTCCCACCCCCCCCACTCCCTTGGCTCCTTTTTAAGCCTTGTGAAAAATACATCCTCCCTGTTGCAATAAATACTCAGTTATGCTGTTATTAAATTCTACTGTATTTGTTTTTTTCCTTGAGGATGATGCACAATTTATTTTTTTAGTCATATGAAACTGAGAATATCAAGACGTATTTACTATACACAAATTTATCTGATACTTGTGTAACTAAATTTTTATGGAAGAAAACACTATAAAAAATGTATAGGAATATATTCTTTTCTCAATTGGCTCTGATAATGTTATACTGGATTGGAACTGCTATCAAATACTGAATTAACTTCTTTTTTCATTTGTTTATTGGAATATTAAATATTCAAGGTCTTTCTCTGCATTCTTGTGCATATCTCTAAACATACAACTATTCAAAATACTAAATTATTCTTAGCAGCACCTGACAAGATAGAAGTAGGTGGTGGTGTTAGAGTGCAAACCTCCACAGTTGTTAAGCCAATTTACATACAATCAGAAAGTCTGCTGATGGCTGAAATTTTTAATCTCCTCTTTCTTATTAGTGTCATGATTTTTACCCTTATTCAAGCACCTGTACTCATTTTTAAGAAGGAAAAATAGGGAATAAACTGTCCTTTTATTTGCAATCTTCTACCTCAAATCCAACTTGCAGAAGAATCAAGCTCACCACCTCCACTTGCTAAGAAGATATGAATATTTATTACTCCACAGAGAGCTCAGGCTGTGCTTGCTCAGGAGGCTGGCTCAGCACAGTCCCAAGGCACAGGACCCTGGGGATGTGTGTCACAACACCCTGGTCCCCATTTCTAGTCCTGGCAGCTCTAACAGGACAGCAGAGTGCCTCGACCTGCGGCCACGCAGGCTTGCTCTCCTTTGGGCTGGGGCAGTGTCACACCTTTGCTGCAGAGCATAGAAGGAAGAGAAGGATACAGGTACCCTAGCTACCCTTTTTACTTTTTCTTTTTCATACTTGCAACGTAAAATTGAGTGAGAAATAGAACGAAGGACATCAGAGAATGCTTTGTGTTTTGTCGTGCAATTCAGCGTCGATAGGTGGATGACACAGAGCTTGCACGCTGCTCATGTGTGGAGAAGGAAACAAGCCACAGAATTGAGAGCTCATTAAAAAACCACACATGGAAAAACTCCCTTCAAAGTATCATGTGGAAGTTATATGAATCTTGCATTGAATGCAGTGTCTCATAAAAAGCAAATTATATCACATGATGACTCGACTCTGTTCAATTGGGATTCTGCCAGCCCACAAGGAAACCACAATCCAGACTTTTCTCTTAATTCCTAGTACTTTGAGGTCTATGAGAAACTAAATCAGGTGAACAGTGTCCTTGAAAATACTCTCTTTAGCCCAATCTCTGGCATTATATTTAATTTTCAGCCATTCTGAAAGTGCCTTAAGCTCTGTCTGCAAATTCATTTGGCTTCACATTCAGCAATGCATTATAGACCAGATGGATTTAGGAAAGTCCACTGATTGGATTGATCAAATTAAAGGAAGGGGAAGAGAGAAATAAAGGAAAAAGATTTTTCCTCTACTTCATAAAATATATAAATAAATAGAATTAATTTATTTGAAAGAGTTTCCCAGGTGTCTCTCTATGTACTTAGGTTGTAAACCACAGTTTTATGAATGCAGCCTGGCAGCAGTCAGGGATCCAGCCATGGACATGCAGGACAGCTGCTCACTGTCCAAACTACATGCTGCTCTATTAGTGTTTTCCTGAGGCCTGCAAAAATAACAGAAGTAAAACCTTTTACAGAATATGGGCACCAGAGCTACTGAAAATGAAAACAGGCATAAATTCATCTTTGTGGTACAAACCACAGAGAGTCTCCTGGATGCCAGAGCACAGATGCTTTGGACACAGTTTTGATGTCCTAAGGCAAGCTGTTAAAAACACAGAATCACAGAATCATATGATGGCTTGGGTTGGAGGGGATTTAAAGATCACCTAATCCCAACATCTGGCATGTCTTGGGCACACCTAGTGTTAGGCAAGGAGCGGATCTACCTCCATAATCTTGTTCCTATGGCAAAGTCTGTTTTCCACACTCCTCAGCACTGGCATAATGAGCACACCCCTACATATTTAGCCCCCTTTTCACATGGCCAACCTTGTTTGTAAGAGCTCACACTCCACAGCTAAACCCAGCTGTGTCATCTCAGAGGTCCATACAGGAGTTATGGCAGAGCAGACTGACAGACAATAGGATTCATCTCAGAATTCTGGCTGGTGGGGGACCTACAACTCCTTTCTAGGGAGAGCTGCAAAAACCTGTGCAACCAGCAATATGGGTATCTCCTGCATGACCAAAGTTTATCTTCACAGTGGCTGCAGTTAGTCCAAAGCATTTATTTGTCAACTTAGAGCAGACATACTAAACAGGTTTTTTTTGGTAGAGGCCAAATGCTCTGCCCTGGTGGTGGCTGTGGCCCTGGCTTTTCTCAAGGAGGAAGCGTGTGAAAAGGCTTTTTTTTCACACAACAGAAGATAGCTGCATTTATTCTTTCACCAGTAGAGAAGCAACAGCATATGTTAAATTGCAGCCTGGCACATGTAACAGGTGTCACACAGACATGCAGAATAAAAGCATATTTTCTGCCAATGAGTATTTAACCCTAACCATTGGATGTCATTACTTTAAAGTCTCAGCTCTGAAATCAAAAGTTGTGCATTTCATTCACATAAGGATAAATGTTGGTTTTCATCATTTGACTTTTTAAATGCATTCTATATCCCCACATTAGCCTTTCAGATAGGTGAAACAAGTAAATCATATGATGTCTTTGCATATTAACCCCTGTCACTATTTATGTAAGTCCTCTGAGACTGGACCCTTCTGTAGGACCATTTCCATGTACACACCTATTCCTTACAGCACTGCATTCCACAATCTGTGCTTTAAAACAAAGTGACTTTGAGAAGCTGAAGACTAAGGCTGAAGCAAGCAATGGTGTCGTTGTGCCACATCTTTTAAGAACAAGAACAAGCTTGTTGTTAAGAAAAGGCAGCGGGTGGTCACGTTCCCATGAAACCACTCGTTGCCACAAGCACAAATGGGTGTCAGCAGCACAAGATACCCTAATTCAGTCCCCAGAAACTCTTAAGTAAACATGCCACCTAGTGTTTAACTGTGACAATTTCATTCATAAATCATCTTGATTGATTCCTCTCAAGCTGTTCCTTGCAAGTCAAGGTTGTAGAGAGTCTAGGCAGAGTTATCTGGAAACGCCTTCTCTGCCCCCTCCCTCCCTCCCCCCCAAAAAAGCCCTCTCATCTTCTATTTTGCCAAGCTGCACTCCCAGCCCATTCTTTTTTGAGGAGCTCACAGTTCAGACTGCCATGAGCAATGCAGAAGGCACTGAAAACTGACCTCAGAGGGTCATCCCCACTGCCAAGGTCCCAAACAAGCCTGACAGACTTCAGAAAAGCTGCCTTGTACCACCAGCCAAATGGCACCTGGCACAGACTTCCCACCTGTCCCTCCCTAAAGGTACTGGGCACAATTATTCTGGGAAGGTGAAGCACTGTTTCTAGCTTACAATGTGCCAAAAGGGGATGATCCACCACAGCTGTAGGTAGTGTTTTCATGGATGGAAGCAGAAGAAAATCAAGGAAAGATGCTTTCAAAGTGTAACATCTCCACAAGCAGTGAAGACAATTTCTCTTGAAGCTATGACAATCTCCTCCTTCATCACCTCCAGACCCTGCTTAATAGTGACACACCTGGCTTAGATGCAAACAATCCTCCCCAAAGAAGAGCTACTGCAGGTATGGGGCTTGGCTCATTTCTATGCACTTAAAAAATGCAGAATTCTCCTCTGAAAAATTCTAATTGAGATTGTCTTGATGCTTCTGTCATGGACTCTCATTATGTCCCTAGGAATTAAATTCCTATACTGAGTGACATCATAGCATAACTTGTCCTGAGTTTTTGGTAATGTCTTGTTTGTGCTTTTTCCAGATCAACAAAAATCTTAAATGAAAATCCTGTCCCTGCAGTACTTCAGCAGACACTTTCCCCCAGCTCATCAAGTTGCTGTCTATCTCTATTCTTTGCTTGAAATTCCTCTACCTATTTTTGGTCCATGTAACCATGTTCACGAGCCAACCAAATTTGAATTAATGTCAAGAGTGCAGTTTCATGAGAGATTGTACCACTTTACTAAAAATCCAATTATTCTGCATCTGCTGCATTCTTTTCACTCGGCACTTTTGTAAATCTATCAAAAAGGCAATCAAGTCTAACTGGCAGCATTCCTTCTTTATAACCCATGCTGATGACTGTACACAGCCCCACTGTTCTCCAGGGCTGAGAACGCATGACAAGGAAGAGCCCACTGTTACCATTTGTACTTGTCACTCCACAGTGTCCTCTTTTCCAAATCTGAGCACTTATAAAAACTATTGGTTCCTAAGTTTGTAGTCAAACCTCAGCTGAGAACAGCCAACAGCACGTGCCTCACTGTGGCCATCCCCAGCTGTCCTTCTGCCCAGGCTGCTGCCTTCTCCTGCCTGGCAGAGCCATCAAAGCTCTATTAGCTGGGACTGTGCCTGACTTTGAGCTGCTGACCCAGCCTAAAGGTGACCAGGGAGATACCTGCACCTGGATTCCCAGTATCCCAGCTGCAGGATGTGGATGCAGGCTGCTAACCTGTGGTGAGAGCCCAGATGAAAAAGCCTTGGACACCAGGATCGTGGCTGCAGTTAGTGCCTCACTAGAGCAGTGGCAATTCTGAACTGAAGGTTGAATGTCCCCTCCTCCCACGGGGAGGAATCAAATAACCAGCCCTTAGCTACTTTAGTACGTTGTCTTCATCTAGCCAAGATGAATCAGAGCCTAGATAATACATTTTCAGACAGAAAACCACAGAGAAATAGGACTAGAAGGTAGTGTGAGATGTTTTTCTCCTGCTTGCCTCAGGTATCCATGCTATCTGTGCCATTTCTGCCAGATGTTTTCTAATAAGTTTCTATGCCTTATAATGAGGGAGATTTTGTCACCCCCTCAGGCACTCTAGCCCAGCATTTCACTGTTCTTTTCTTTCTTTCTTAATAGCTAACCTGCAATGTTCATCACTGTATTTCAGTCCTATCATTTCTTGTCATTTCCAGCATGGACATAGAGGACAGATAATTTTTTTCCTTATAATTAGCCAATGTAAGACCTAGACATGCACATCACTTAAAATACTTATTTTCTAATCAAAATATAAAGGAAAAATACTACTCATGACTTAAATACTTTCTTTTTGACACTAATTCCAAGTCCTCCACTACCAGAAGTTAATCCCTCTTATATTTAAGAAGTTGAACACTTGTCTTCCAATATTAAAACATGTAAGTTTAAAGGTGCTTGTAAAATTTTAGTGCCTGTTCCTACACAGTGTCTCAAGATTCATGCAAGATAATCAAATATAGATTTTTACTTATAAAGTGCCTTTTCATTTTCCAGTGGCTAGACAAATGAAATGTTTATGCTGAAGGCTCCATCCCAATCCCTGTGGAAGTTGGTTTATATTAATTTAATGCCATCAAACTGTGTAAAGAGTATAAAAGACAAGATAATACGCCCTTCATATAAGCTTTTATTTTTAGTACATCAAACTAAGCATGGCTTTTATGCAACAAACATTTAGCTTTAGTAGAATTATTAATAAGATCATAAGAGGAAAATACCCAAGAGAAAAGGATTAATTTATGAATTTGGTAGAGCCTACCTGCAGATACACAGTACTGTACTTGAGACAAGTGGCATTTGCCTTAGGAGTACTACAAGCACTTCTCGTGTATTGAATAATTTTTAGTACTAAACTGAAATTCTCATCCGAGAAAACTTCAACCTAGTTGGGATTTCCACATTGCTTCCATTTGGCTGTCTTTCAAAAACACTGGGCTGGGAAACACTATGGAGGTAACAAACTTGATATTTACCTTTGTTCCATATGCTTCGCAATACCCTGAACTGCTCCAAGACTCAGTGAAATCCCTGGGGGTCTTCCCCTTAATTCAGTAGCATTTGGATCAGATTATACCCATTGCATCATGTCATTTGTGTAAATCAGCATTGTCTCCAACTTACAAGCTCTCTTCAGGCATAATCATATCATTTATTCTGCTTAAGGCAAAAGTCATGAATTCTAAGCTGACGGTAATAACACAACATAAAGCAGGAACCTGGAGAGATGGTAACAGTTCAGGGAAGCAGCGTAAGCAGATACTTTGTTATGGAACCTCTCTTTCTCTTGATTCCCTCAATTTCCACTACTGTTATAATGAATACAAATTATTACTTTCAAAACCCCTTGTTTAATCAGGCTAAATATTAGGTAATAGGAGTGCCACAGTCAACTACAAAGCACTGTCCCTTTTCCTGTGCACAAACATAGACAGCCAGAGCGAAGGAATTGAAACAGACTTTCCATGATTTAACTCTGGTAGCTTTCTTATTTTTACTTCTTATATAGTATCTGTTTTATATTTATGATGCATTAAATGAACAAAACGCTGCAAAGAGACACAGCTGGAAAATACAAAAAAATGCCAACACTGAAAGGCAAAAGAAAATGATCAGCCAAATATATTTTTGGCATGATGCTATTTGTCCTTTGAAATACAAATTTATGAAAATATATATGCTGGTAGACCTACTGTATTAATATAAACTCCTCCTTGCTGTGCCATAATGCTAAAGAGTTTTCTGGATGGAACCACTACAGAATTGCTAACAGTTATTTAAAGGAGAGACTCAGCTATGTAGTTCAGTACTCATGTCAAGGCACGCTGCAATTAAGTACGTACATGTGGTAACCTGAGTGCAGAATACTGCTCTTGCAGGACAAGCCTGAGTGACTGATGAAAGGAATTCATTACTCCCAAAGCCATTTTGATGTATTAGTTTGTTGCTTCTAGCAGCAAAAATGCCACACACCTTTTATCACTGCATGTATTACTTAACCCTGCAGATAAAGGCCACCTTTGTGTACAGGCTTTATATTGCTTTTTATCAGTGTGGTGTCTGAGCATCTTCTGGGTAAAATCAGTACTGCCAGGGAGAAGTCCCTTGGGAATTCTGTGGCCATGCATACAGGACTGTGACTGTAACCCCTAATAAAAGCTGATGGTGGGTTGTTAACATCCATGTAGAACTGAGCATTTTCATTTGCTCTGACCAAGCAAGCTGCAAAAAGCAGGGAGTTGAAGGCAGTGTAAAATACACCATGTCAAATTATCAGTGCTTTTCCAGCCCAGAGTCTGCAGGAACAGATGTTTCTGCTCACTACCTTCCCAACCCCAGGATCTGCTGCTGGGGCAGCACAGTACCTTGCAGCCCTCCTGTGGAAGGAAATGCTCAACATCTGGATAGACATCCCAGCAGAGAATTAAACACTATCTAGCAACCTGTAATAGGATCATTAGAGGTTTAGAGGAGCTGCAGAATGGGAAGAATAATGAATAAATGAAAGACTGAAAAGATTTCTTTATTGTTGACTAATAGCAGTACCTGTAGAAAATTCAATGAAGAGACAAAAATGGAGTTGTAAGACGAGGCTAAAAAGCCTTCAGGAAAGGACGTGGTGTGAATAACAATGTAAAAGTGTCAAATACCTACAAAAATTGAACCAAATCAGTGCTTGTCTTGAAACTGACTGCCTCTTGTACAATTTTGATGTAAGAAAAACAGCAGTGCCCCTACAAATTTAGTTCCATAACCAGATTACATCTCCAGTTAAGGGATGTTAGAAAATAGTCTTTCCTGGAAGTCTTGCATTTTCTTCTGTGAGAAACTGTGTGTGAGCAGCATGACTAATGAGGATAGTAATATCAACTTCCAGCAAAGTTATTCTTCCTCTTCTGTCACCTTTGCCTTAATAGGAATAGTTTTCTTATCTGTCTATTACTTGTGTGGGATTTTCTGCCAAGGAAATCTACAGCCTCCCAGACTTCATCGTATGCTAATCATTCCAGCTCTTTACTTCTAGCTGCAGTGTTAACTGTGGGCTCTGTCATTTGCACTTCAATGTCCAGCTACAAGTTACAGCAAAACAGGCACAGAGAGGTTACCTACCATGTCAAACAGCAACAGAGTTTCCTGCAGTTTCCCACCGCTAAGTGAAGACTCCACAAACAGCTCACTCGTGGTTTAGCTCGAACTCTGCACTGTTCTGTACAGACCATCAGTGCTAAATGCCTCGTGCTGCTTCTGGCTTGTACTTGCAGCCAGAGAGCAGAACAAGCACTCCAGCCCAGGCTCCAAGCAAACTCATATTTCATGTACAACCGGTATGTTTGAACTGACTGAGCCAGATCCGACCCGGAGAGAAGTTGATGGGAGCTTTGCCAGGACCCAAGTAAGCAGAGACCTGGCACTGGAAAAATCCTTCCTTAATCTTTACTGCACTTACCAACAGTTTGTCCTCTTTCAGATAGATTAAGATCATTCTTTTTGCAAACACTTTAAGCTCAAATGCTGCCAAGGGTTTCCTTTAACTCCAGCCTGCTCTTCTCATCAGACCAGCATAGCAAAGAAACAAGTTCTGGGGCACAGCCTTTGTCTGACATAAGGCACTGTGTCACAGCATCCAGGTCTCACCACGGCACAGGGTGGCTGCAGTAATGCCCAGGGCAGGTCACAGGAGTGGGACTGAAAGTGCAAGAGCAGGGAACCAGGATGGCTTTCCATCAACAACTGTGACAGCTTTTACCTGATTGAAGCATTCATGAAAACTACAGCTTGCATTTACTTCCAACATTTCAATTCCTCGAATGTATTTTCCAAATTACACTTGCTGAGGTAGGATTAGAAAGGAGTATTATTTTCTCCTTGTTTGTGACACAAAGACTGCTGACTCAGTAAGGCCAGCATTTGCAGAAAAACGTAATAGCAATAAATGTTTCAGAACTACATATTTTACTGACAGATTACTACAATTTTTTTCACTCCTATATGTGAAGATTAATTGCTTACAGCAGGTTACACTTCTCCTACATTCACCATTAACTTGAACTACTGGTAATTAATTACAGGCTGCACCAGTACTGGGTACTTATCTGCCCTACCTCCTCTAGTATGTGTTCATTTGCCCCAAGAACAGCATTCCATAAGCATAACATAAAGCTGGTGATCACAACTTGCCCAAGCTTAAATCACAACCCTAAACAGACAACATGTGATCATCAAACTTTCTTTGCAAAAAACCCTCTCTCTATCCAAAATCCTCGTTGAACCTGGATCCTGTTAAAATGACAATTGCCTACACTGCTAAGAAAGAAT
Organism: Notiomystis cincta; assembly: GCA_013398075.1. Lineage (NCBI taxonomy): Eukaryota > Metazoa > Chordata > Aves > Passeriformes > Notiomystidae > Notiomystis > Notiomystis cincta. The sequence continues at coordinate 168,541 of VZRX01019535.1, forward strand.
TTGCAGCATGCTGTTCTCCCACAGTTCATTCCTAAAAATCATTGCGGTTCCTTTCAGATTAAAGATCTGTTAAAGTATTCAGTCTAAAATTCAGAATTTGTGTCTACAAATCAAACACCTCTTCAAAGTCAGACAGAAATAACTTTTGGATGAAACAGCAGCACTAAGTATCTTAAAGCATAAATGTTTTCTTAGGCTCGATATAAAAAATGTTGGATAAAAAAAGCACGAACAACAACAGCTTAATCCAGCCCAATTATCACATCCCCCTTCTGGAATGGGCATGACTCCACTAATTACAACCTCAAAGAAATTATCATTATGGGAACAGACAAGTACCCCAGGCAGTCCCAAGACATCTCCTCCAAATGCTGGCTCCTCCTGCCAGCCTGGTCGGTGGCCCCTCTCCGCCAACCCGCCCCACGGGAGCGGTGGCACCGGAGTGACACTGAATAATCCCCGCTGTCAACGTGGGAGGCCACAGAACCAACAGCCTCCCTGGATGGTGTTAACAGACCCACTGAGGGGATGAATGCCTTCAGCTGCACTTTCACACTCTGGAATTAGCTTCAGTAGGAAACAAAATCTCGCTTGTAAAGAGCCTAATTTCTTAGAAGAGTACTGGCGCTTAACCTCAGAGCACTGAATTCCCATCCTCCTCCTGAGAAATAATGGAAGTTTCTGTCTGGCATGTATGGCATTCCCCCATCATTTCTGGATCATTCAAAACACTCTAGGCAGCACTTCCAAATAAACCAGCTCAGTAATCTTATTTTTTAACATTTTACCTGTTCAGCTGGCCAGAGAAAAGAAACATGAATGATTTTTCACACATTCAGCAAAGAATTTACTTTGCAGGAAAACGTCATACTGAATATTCATTAATTTATTTCTAGGGGTCTGAAATTTACTGGAGTTACTGAAGTGGGTGAAGGTTGTGATTTGTGGGAAAACCATAGCCTTTGTCTAAAATGCTGTACAACACATGTGAGCCTCAAGCAAAACATCTGATAAAGCTCTCACTGAACTACCACTTCCCCATAATATTCTTCTATTTTAGAGGGCTTCTAAAGGCTACATAAAAACAAACATGAAATTACCTTTATCCTGTTTTATCCCCATTCATTAGTACTGACAAGTGTTCAATAATTCTTCAGCTTATTCCAAAGTCCATCCCTTATCTGAGGCTACTGTGAGTAACAAATGGAAGATGACCCCTGAGTCTCTGGCTACTACCAAACCCCTTGTGTCTTCCCCAGGAACACATGAATCAAAAGTAGCTATGGCAGGCCTCATATAGACTTTTGTGAGCTTTTCTTCTTTTAGTTGCTAATTTTTTAGTTGATCTAATCTTTTTTTTTTTTCACATGCAGTTGCATGAGATGATGGAAAACTACTGATACTGGTAGAGAAGCCCACTGAGAGTCCTAATCATCAATATCAAGGCTTCAGCTGCTATACCAGGTCTTCAGCCTCAGCAGATCCCTCTGCCTATTTAGCCCCACTCCTCTTATAGCTGTGATTGCTCCTGCTCCTCCTGGCAAGAAAAATATGTTAGAAACAGCTGCTATTCCTCCTTCTGTTTTTCCCCTCTGTGGGAGGAAGGCAGAGAGGGTTGCCAACAGTGTAGTGGCTTAGCTGAAGCCAGCTATTTTTACATGACAGCACAGCCACAGAGCCCAGCCTTGCAGGCTGCTCCTGCCTGCACGTACAGAAATCTAGATGAGCACAAGTCCTTGTAGGCCAAGGACCTGCCTTTCACATTATGAACCACCTCAGAGGTAACCCTCTAAGCACTTGAATTTCATTCAGCAGCAATACAAAAGAAGACCTAATACAAACACTCATGAGGTCCAGAGGTGTGTTTTCAAACATTTTCAAGCCCAGGTACCTGGAACTAAGAATGCAGTACTCCTCTCACATTAAGCCAATATAACAATTGGTTGAGCTGTTATCAAGAAAGAGTCTTAGACTCTCCTCTATGCTGCATTTCCACTCATATGATGTGTATCAGGTAGCAGATCTGGCAGAAAATGAACTTATTTTTTCTTCTGGCTGAGTCAGTTTTAAGCAGGAGTGTTTGCTAGTGTCACCTATTGTGTAGCTGCAGAAAACCGTACATCAGTAAAAAGGTGGTGGTGAAGGAGAGAGGCCAGGGGTCCCTTCAGCCATGGTTTGTCTTCTTTTGGTCTAAAAGACCAAATACAATACCTACTCAAAGCTGCTCAGACTGAAGAATAACATCCAGCCACAAGCACTACAGAAAACACAATCTGTTATGGAATAATTGGTACTTGGGCAAATCCCTCTGAAGCTTTTGAGAGCACTTTGAGAATTACAAAGACTTGCCCCTCAACCTCAAGAACTGTAAGTAAACTAAACATAAATGTGAAACTGTATTTTTCCCTGTACAAAACAAATTCTTGTGATTTCCTAGAGAATGTAGCATGGTTTTCAGTCACCATGATTGCTTTATTACACTACATGAATACAATAATATTTACAATCATCCCAGTAATGATCCAGTTCCAGAACACCCTCTGGACCATTCTCTTACTTACACAGAAACAGCTTCACAAAAAAGTTTGTCACACTGCACTATGTTTACTTCTTACTATGCCTCAAACAAAGTAGAAATTCCCTTTCTACATGCCTGCTACAGCATTCAAAATCACCCAGTGTCCGATCACAGGAATCAACTGAAAGAACATTGGATGTCTCAATGGGATCTACTCCTCTTAGGTATTACACCACCATTCAATTGAACCAAAAAACAACATCACTAGTGGGTTCATTTTGAAATAAAACTTGAATGGAGGACTTCTTGTTGTGCCATTCTCCAAAGGCCTTGCCTGCATCAGTATGCCTTCCCTAAAAAATGTCACTGTTAATGGAATGAATTTGTTATAGAGGATGAATAGGTTCACATGTCAGGTCAGTTACTCAAGCAACTATTGTTACTGAGAAACACAAACCAGTGTATAATCAGTCAATGCAGATATGTGAACTCAACAGATAATTCTGCTAGAAATGGCCTAAAGATGAGGATACACATAAAAAAGCTGATCTTTTTTCATACTCACCATGACTATATGACAGCAAATTCACTCCCTGCTTTCCAAATAAAAACTGGCTCTAGTTCCCAACTAGCTGGCCAGCACACTGAACACTAAAATCAATCCTCACACTGCAGAAGTATGCTTTACAAATGTCACTAAGTCAATTCAGCACAAGGACCAGACTCAAAAAACAAAGTTTTGTTTGACAGCTCTTGCTGCCATACCACCTGGGAAATGAAAATATTCACATGTCACTCCTTACAAGGCTGTTTCTCATATGTAAAATCATTTCTAATTTTACTTCTTCAGATGGCTGCTAACTGCACAAAATTCTCAGTTTATCATCATCTAAGTCCTAGTCCATACAACACCATGGGATACGAGTGCATGAGAGAAGGAGATCAAGCAAAGCCCACTTCAAACGAGAAGAGCGAGAAGAAGTGGAGGCAAACAGACAAAATCCCAGTTTCAGACCCATGAGAAGGAAAGAAAACACACAATATCCCAAATGGAGACCCATCCACCAAAGGCTTGGCAGAGAAGAGGAGCTTTGAACCACATACAGAAAGGTGACAAACTTGAGCTGTGGTGAAGGGTCAGTGGGAACCAGATTCATAACCCTACTGTGGAAAATGCTTGAGTGGACTAACATAACCTGTGACCAATTTTAGATGCAGCTCCTAAGTTAAAAGGTATTTTCCCATATATTTACATGGTGAAAACATTTGCATTGGGTACTTAATAGAAGGTTTTCATCATAAGCTCCAGTTGAATGTTAGTTGGGAGCCTAATTAGGCTCAGGGTCATATTAACAAAATAAACTTTGCAGTGGTATAGCAATACTTATTAAAGTACAGAAAAACAGAAACAGGTCTTCTGACAAAATTTTTCCTCTCAGGTTTGATAGAAAGATTGGTATTAATTACAAAAATTTTCAACTGAATACTTACCTTTTCAACTGGAGTATTTTCTTCACTTGTTACACTTGCTTTTCTTGATTCATTTTTTGTTCTGCTCAGCCTCCGGGACACTTTTTCTCTAAGCAAAGTGGCATATCCAATGTGCTCATATATGGGGTTTGTTGTCATTTTGGAAATATACTCAGAAGCCTTGGTTTCTATATACAATGTTATCAAGCCATCTGTAACCAGATCATGGATTGATTCAAATCTTTTCTCCCCAACGAAGTGCTTCCCATCATAGAACAACCTGTAGTTTAAGGTCTGATTGCCAAATCTGCAAACATCAGAAAAAAAAACAGAGGGAGAGAAGAAAGAGAGAGAGAATTCAGACTGTGTTGAAGGCTCTTCCATCCTGAAGCTTTTTGAGGTGCAGAAAGTGGGTGCTTAACCCACATATGGGCATATTTACAGTCAACAAAGAGATGGACATCTACCAAGTAATCAAAATCCTAAGGGTCTGAATCCTGCTCTGTCAGGAAGCCAGGGAGACCAAGCTCCTAATTCAGGGCCCAATTAAATATCCAAAGTTATGTGGGAAAACTCTAGCCCTATTTACAGCAGGTGTAATCTACTGGGTTTTTTGAAGTGTTTTAATAATCCAAGTGCTGTAGTAGCACATTCAGTTTGTGATACTGAGGTTGGAATCCCATTATTGATTAAAGCATTCAAAGATAAAATATTGTGTTAAATGGTCCTTATATTGCATCAAATCTGCATGTCTTTGCACATTTTATTGGGACTTCAAATCACTCTTATTTTTCGCCCACATTTTTCATATGAAATCCCAATTTGTAATTAAATTCAGTTTTTGATTCTACAAATAATTATCCAGATGGATTTAGAAACCATGTTGTTTCATCAAAACAATAGGCATTTTGCCATAATTCTTATCCTTTTAAAAAAAAATTATTCTTCATTTTGAAATCTCCTCCAAAACCCGAAAAAATTGTGTTTGTTCTTTTTCAGCTGACACAAATTGGTTTTAATTTACACCACTTTTTAGTTGGCATGACTCACCAGCTTTTCCAGCTTTCCCATCTGCACATCAATACAAATTCTAAACATGATTTCAGCCCTTATCACAGCTACTTGGGGTAACTCCTCAAAGGATTTTTCTTCATGTCTTACCAGAAGAAGGGTAAAAATGCAGACTTTCAGTTTGTTTGTATCTACACAGGAGTAATAATGCCATAAAAATTGCAAAATATCGCCAAGGAGTTTGTTTTGGCAAAACCCAGCTGAATATCTTGTCCTCTTGCCACTATAACACAGTGTCTTCAAGACCTGAGTGGGCAGGTTTTGAATAACACACCTAAGCCAGAAAAGGCACCTATGAGGGGCAGTGAGTTTGGAGCTTGGGTTCCCACTGCATTTTTCATTCAGGTGAACAGCAGACTCTTACTTCTTTGAGCAGCAGCATCCCATGCTTCACAATGTATTTCTACAACAAACTCGAGTTCCTGCTGGGGAAGAAAACTGCCAGTTTTCAGCTTCTGGATGTCATGATTTCTCAGCTTTATTTGGGGTTTTTATCACAGATAGTGGTTGATGTTTGAGTACAACACTGAGTTCAGAGGATGAGTTGGCTGTGTCCTCCAGGGGGACGTGTTCCTGCTCTGTATTCACAGACATCTTTTACAGAGTTTTGAAGGAGGAGATCCATCTTTACAAAACTTAATTCTAGGCAAAAATAAATCTGAAAATGGGCACAATCTGCTGCTGGAAAAGGACTTCCTAGCCAAGTGCTGAGGGCAAGACTGGATTGCTGCAGCACCGTGATGGTCAAGCTGCTGACGAGAGGGTGTGAAAGCACTCTGCTATCACACAGTGTGTTAAGTAACAGTTGAGACAGCCTTCACTCGAAAGGGATTGATATAATCCCCTCCATCAAGCACATTCACATTGGAACTACAAGCCTCTGTCAAAGCAGCATTTACCTGAGAGCAAGGGTGTAGCAGCCGGGTTGCCGCTGGCTTTCTCTAAGAATATACGCTCCTTCTACGCCAGCAAGTATCTCATCTGCTTGCTCCCGAGAAATGATCCCGTGGAACCTAAGGGGAGATAGTTCCATGACTTGAAGAATAAGTCAAGCAGAAAAACATCCTTCCTCCACCACAGAAACCACTTGAAAACTTCAGCACTCTCGAGAACTGTGGTCTAAGCCATCAGGGTGGCATCCAAGGAGCAGGATGGTCACCCAGCCTGGACAAGTTCAGCAGAGACACAACAATTACACTGTAAGTGCACTTTCAGTCAGGATAAACTCAGCTGTACCCAAACATTATTTTCTCTAAATGCCTTGCCTTTTCACAACTTATCTCTTTTACCAGTCTATGCCCCTCCTCCACGTTTTCTTTCTAGTGGCCTTACAACAGAATTGAAACTAGGCAAAAAGGCATTTAAAAAAAAAAAGGAATTATTGTATTTAAATATATAGTTATTTAAAGATACTGTTTATATCCATAAATATTTAAGTATTATTAAAATTATAGATCTTGTTATTATCAATTTGCTTTATTTTAATATTATATTGCTTCCTCAAATTTGTAGGGAAAACAGAGAGAAAAATAGAAACAATTGTTCAAAATTCTATTCTGCATATATTAAAGTAGAAGAAAGTACAGAGAAGTCTTGAGAAAAACATTGTTTTCTTCACGTCAAGGAGCTCCTCATTCAATGCTGGAAAAAAGCAATACTTCTCTGATTCTTTTGTCATTGCTATTTTAAGAAAGAAAGAGGGCCTAGGATGCACAATTAACCTTATGAAAACCAATATTTAGCAGTGATCTCTCATAAGTACAAATTCAGTCTTGACAGCAGTTTGATTCTTAACTCCTACGCACATTTTGCTAGCTGATAAGTCTCTGAGGGTCTCTTTAGAGGTTTTGAAAGTTTCTATTTTTGCTCCTGCCTAAAAAAAGGCACTAAAATCTACTGGCCTTCAGCATTTTCTCTTTTCTGACAATACATATGAAGTGGCACTTTCCTAACACTGCCTCTGGCTTGGTAGTGAAAGAGAAGAAAAACACATTGGATGTAAATGCAATTGTTCCATTCTCTTTACGTTGTCTTTCCACAACTAATACATGTTGAAAATATTAGGTTTAGATGACCTTTCCAGAGTGACTTTTTAATACAAAGTAATGTGAATTCATTCATCTTTTCTCTCTGTACAGCTGGGGGAAGAGCATCCTCTAAATGACGACTTAAACATCATTTCACCAGTAAACTCAGGGTAATTCATAATTCCAGTAAAAAATCATAAGCATAAGCTATTCCCATAAAATACAGCAGGCTTTAGGTTAGATATTAGGACAAAATATCTGTGATCAATTTAAGAAATCACTTGGATATGATAGCTGGGGCACCTGTGAAATTTCTTTAACCATGGGTGGTAAGCACTGGGTAATCCGGGCTTTCTTATGGATATTTTTAGTACATTTTTTAAGAGCATGAAAAGAGCTTGTACATGGTACAAGATCCCCTGAACTAACCTGCTTCTGACAGCAGCTGACAAGAAATGCTTACAGAGAGAGTGCAGGAAGCAGTGACATATTTCTTTCACTTCACATCCCTGTCCATCCATCACTGCTTCAGACACAATCGTGTCTGATCACTTGTGACCTTACCCTTCACATTTTTGAAAATCTCACTTGTAAACCCTTTTAGATCTCAGTGCTTTTGGCCTCTGCAGCTGCCTCTGGCAATGCACTTGAAAAGGACACTGTGCATGTCCCCTCCTCGGGCACAGCTCAGGAGACCTGTTCTCCTGTGGCAGGACAGGAGCTGCATCCCTTCGCCCCACCCCTGCTGCCCCTTGCAGTACCCTTCTCTTCTCCTACAACCTTTGTCAAAAGGATGGAGCAGGAAAGGGTGGAGAGGGACCAGAAAGATGGGCACAGCTTTAACTGCAGCCACATGACAGATTTATATAGTAATGTAATTATGGCTTTTTCAGTTTCTTTCCCTAGAAATCCCTGCTTCTCTTTCTAAGTACTACTGAGTCAATTGCTTTTATAGGACTGCCTCAGTACTTCTGAAATCTCCTTTCTGAATGATGACAAGTAAGGTGATCTTGCCCAGACAGGTTCACCAAGGTGACTTCTTACAGTTCCTGTCAGCCCCTGCTGCTCCACAAAGCCAGGCACATTCCTGGATAAGAAACTGCAGCAATGGTTTTACAAGTCCTGCTGTGATGTGTTACCCAACTTGCTGCTGTCTTCATCCCTGTTGTACTCTAGTGGCTGGATCTGAATTCCTCATTGGCAAAGGTAATATTTAAAAAATGAAACTTGAGTAATTAGGGGCAAAGCTACTGGCTCTCAAGGTTTCTGATGGTAGAAAAGGCTCACTAAACACAGGTGGTGTGTCTGGGATGGAATAAAAAATAGAACATGGGATCTAGGTAATTTAGCTAGTGATGAGGGCTGGGGTCTCAGCATATTGCTCTGGTAAAGGGCAAATGTCAAGGCTGGGTGGCTGCTGCAGTGGCTGTGCCTTTCAGCTTCACCTGCCCAGATCTCCATGCCAATGCAGAGCACAGCCCCTTCCTAGCTATTTACTGGCAAAAAGACTGCTGAGCACAAAGGAATTACACTCGAGTGGCTTGTTGTTTTCCTTCAAACAAAAACGTGCCTCTTCTTTGGGTATTCTGGGCCTTGTAACTTCAGCAGGGAGAGTAGCACTTACACAAGAACAGCAACATACACACACACTTCCACAACTCAGTAGGGTGGTGAAAGGAACAAACACAAAAAGGCAGTGAGACAGACAAGCTGCTTCTCTCCCTCCCAGGCCAGTGCAGGGCCACTAGCAGGTTTAAACAACAATAAAAATAAAAGAAAAGGAATACCCTAGACAACATTTTTTGCCCAAAACTCTCCTGAGAAAAGTAAAATAAACATGCAGGCTCACACAACAGCACAATCCAAGGATTGTGAGCAGCAGTAATGGACTGTAACATAGCTATATTATTAGGCTTTCATTGTATCTGGCTCCTAGTTGAAGTGAAAGGTAAAATAAAATATGTTATTAGACCTCCATTGTGCCATTTTTTTTTAGTTGTAGAGTAACAACCTTTGGAGACACCCAACAGACACTTAAAAGAGAAAAACACTTACTCTCTTCCATAATACTTTGGTCTGTTCTCCACCTAAATTTTGAAAGAAATGAAAAAAGTATTAAAAACATAATTCTAAGTAAAGTACATAAAAATAAATTACTCTTGATTACTAATGAAGACTACTGCACCCATCTAAGCTACAATGTTCTGCAGATTCAAAACTGTGACTGGAACATGACTACACAGAAGAACTGTAAGATGAAAACAGAAGAGGTGGTTTTATCGCTGTATTTCTGGGAGGGAAAACATGTATCAGTGGTCAAAAAATAGAACTACATGTAATTGTGTGAAATCTGACCAAAGAGACAAAGAATATTTTACGCAGATTTGCCAATTTCGTATTTATAACATAAAGTAAGACTATTTTTGTGTACATTCATATACCCTTTATATACATTATATGTACATTATGTGTATATACACTTATGGACATTTATATACCCTTCATATACATTTTTTACCTTTATATGGCAACTCACTGAAGATAAAACATTTAATATTCTTGGAAAAAACAGGGTTTCTGGATTTAGACCTCATCCTAAATTCCGTGAAGTCTCAAGCTTTCGTAGGCCTGACCCAAACTACACTGGAAGCCGCCGGGAAGACTCCCAGTTGAAACCTCCCACAGGTTTTTGAACCAAATCTCAGCTAGGTTGGGTTGTCACCCGTGGGCTCTGGGCATGCATGGCACAGTGACTCGTGTGGTGTCGGCGGCTTTGAGCGTCATTCCCGCACCCCACACGGACTCCTCCACAGCTGTCACCAGTAAACAGACTCCTCCACAGCTGTCACCGTGGGCTCTGGGCACGCGTGGCACGGTGACCATTCCTGCTCCCCACGTAGACTCCTCCACAGCTGTCACCGTGGGCTCTGGGCACGCGTGGCACGGTGACCATTCCTGCTCCCCACGTAGACTCCTCCACAGCTGTCACCGTGGGCTCTGGGCACGCGTGGCACGGTGACCATTCCTGCTCCCCACGTAGACTCCTCCACAGCTGTCACCGTGGGCTCTGGGCACGCGTGGCACGGTGACCATTCCTGCTCCCCACGTAGACTCCTCCACAGCTGTCACCGTGGGCTCTGGGCACGCGTGGCACGGTGACCATTCCTGCTCCCCACGTAGACTCCTCCACAGCTGTCACCGTGGGCTCTGGGCACGCGTGGCACGGTGACCATTCCTGCTCCCCACGTAGACTCCTCCACAGCTGTCACCGTGGGCTCTGGGCACGCGTGGCACGGTGACCATTCCTGCTCCCCACGTAGACTCCTCCACAGCTGTCACCGTGGGCTCTGGGCACGNGAAGGAGCCGCTCCCTCTCCAGCTGCAGGGCACAGCGCTCGTGTCACCTCGCCGGGCTGCAGCTTCAGGCGATGCCTCCGTACAACCAGCGTGGCAGAACTTCGTCTAAGATACACATAAAGTCTCCAAGTTGTTGAAGAAGATTATCTGAGCTCTGCGTATCTCAATAATTATGTCTATATCAGTGGAATTACTGCTTCATATATGCTAACGCATGTAGGCAAATTGTGGTTTCAAGACTGTTTCGTTCCTTAGCATAAAACCGATTTAGTGACTTTCCCTCAATTTCTCTGACTGGAAACAAGTGCTCTTGTTCTTGTTTTCATGAATTCTTATTATTTCACTCATAAAAACTTTAAATTGGCAAAGCTTTTCTTTTCCCCTCCTTTTTTTTTTTTTCTCCTGAATAGCAAATGCATAACTGTCACATTTTTGATTCAATAATCTACACGCCAAGCACTGCAGAGAGGCAGCTGACTTTCTACCCTGCAGTCACTAGGGCTACAACACAGCACAAGATGAACAAAAGTCTGTACAAGATAATGAGAATCTTCAATGGAAAACCTATGGGGGTTCAATCAAGCCCGTCCTTCTGCTCCTTTCCCAGCTCGGCATTTCTTTTCTAGCACGGCACTAACAATAGCAGTATCACACCCTTGAAACTCCTGCCCAGGAATAATACCTTGATACAAACATTGCTGAGCTCCGAGGGGCAGGAATAAGAGGGAAAGGAAAACACAGAAGTGAAGAGAGAGCAAAATCAAAGGAATTGCCAAGTGCAGGTGCTGTGTTTCTATGTGCATATATGGGAACTTAGAGAAGAAAGTGCATGAATTCAATTTAGCTTTCTATTTTTATGTAAAAAAATAGTATCAAGAAAAGATGTATTGCCTCTGAAAGGAGGCTGTTCATATGTTCATCTTCAATAGCACTATATGACTTTATTATCTTGGAACTGTACAGCCTTCCTGTCATCCTTATAGACCTTAATAACCCTTGAAAGCATAGATTTAGCTGGCAACTCAATTAAAAAATGGGTATCAGAAGCTGGGTTAGGTAAGACCATCACAATCTTCTCCTTCATGGAAACAAAAGTTACTCAGTACACTGAAAATTGCCAAATAAAACAATTAGACACAAGAAGTAAAGCATGACTTCCATTTAGTAGTCAGAATCTGCTTCTTTTTAAAAATACTGATTTACCTTGATTGCATTTATATACAGAACAAACCCCAATAATTTCAGTCTACCTCAGAAAAATGAGAGTTACTAGGACCCACCCTCAAAATTAGCTTTAAGCACAAGTTCCCCCATATATGTTTATATATGTAACAATATATATCTAAAGTATAAAAGCAATCTGGAAATAACTCCTTGAACAAAGAGAGGCACATTTTTTCATCCTTCCCACACTATTTATGCAAAAGTACAAATTTTTCTGTGAAATTTTTATCATTGAACTAGCAACTGACTGAACCACCCTGGATAATGTGGTTTCCACTCTTCCTGCTGCTCATGAGTTAAAAGATTTTCTCTGCTGAGAATCCACATAAAGCCTCCCTACTTCTCTCTTCTTCCTCCTATTCCACAGAACTGAAACCTTCATTCCAACAGCTTTCAGCATTCATGTGTCTAAAATCACAACTTCAGTATTTAGCTTTAGACAGGAAAGACACTGGACTATTTCCTGAAATGAAGCTCCTGATCTGTCAGACCATCCAGGTGCCTCAGAATCTAAAAATCCCCTCTTGTGCTCACTGCAACCTTTACCCTGAAATAATAATTTCTCTCCTAACCAAATTTACCACTCAGAACAAACACAAGGAAACAAAGTTAAAGCAAGATAAAAGATCAAAAATAACATCAGGGTCTCTACATCAAAACCAGAATGTTGGACTGAACTTGGAAATAAACCAAAAGCCTGCACAATTGATGAAGCAGAGGCTTAAAAATATCAAAGGAGACAGTAGGTCTGTTTTGTGCCGACTGCAGACTCTGTAAAACTTCAAGGGAAATTCTATATATTCCAGAAGGCAAAGGTGACTCAAATTCAGTTGGGATTAGCTTTCCCTCTCCTGTTAGAAATGGGCTTGCACACACAAAGTCAAGCAGATCCACCTGAAAGAACTCTCAGCAGCAGGAAGAGCAGGAAATTTACAGGTAGGGAAGTCACTGTTTCCTGGTGGTAGAAGCCCAGAACAACCAGCCCTGTTCTGAGGACTTAGGGGGTTTTTGCATAGCTAATGCCCATGAAGAACACTTCCATCACTTTCAGTGTAGTCCTCACAATTTCCTTGCTGGAAAAAGAGCCACCTTTCCTAGGCAACCAGTTGGCTCTAATGCATCACTCCCTCGACACTGAGCAAGGGGAGAGATCAGAGGGTTTGAATCATTTATGGGTTCTCATGCTACCAGACAAAAACAAAGCACAAAAATGAGGAAAATTACATAAGGCAAATTACAGCTCTTCACTAGTGACAACATATTTTATCTTAAAGAGCATCACAGCTTGCTTTTACTTCTTCCATACAGAAGATAAATTAAATGGTTTCTCCCTCTCCACTAAAAGTACATGGCAGCTTTCAATTCAAATGTGAGATGATAATTTTTTGGCTTAGAAAAAGGTATTATTGCCAATTTCAAACCAAAAATGTTCTTCCAGAGCAGGCATTTCTGGCTGTTGTTCCAGAAACCATGGGGAAAATGCTGAAAATCACTAATGAAATTCATGGTTGTATAAATTGTGAAACACCAGTGAATGCCAAAATTGTTTAAAACTCATGTCACATTGATCAGGAAATAAGATGTATGGTAAAACAACCTAAATCACTACTAATCCAGTAAACTTACAAAGCCAGCAACATTCAATGACATCTAATCTTGATGCATGCTCAAAGAGAAATGAAACCCTGCACAGCTCTCCTGGCACTCTACAAAGGCCTTTGGAAGCTCATGTTTGAGAGACTCTGCATATTACAGCCTTGACTCCCAGCTTGCCAAACCTGATTGCCTCTCCCCAGCCTCCCAAAAAACCCTTACTTGTTCACAGTCTAGTTTTATATAATTTTTTACAAGGTCTTCAAGGTGTGGAGTTAGTTGTACTTGGATTTGATGTCAACACTGAGAAGAAAATAAGTCTTCGTAAAATGAACTAGCTGTCTGAGCTAATTCAATATATTATGTTTATATAATTTTGAAGTTTACTGAATTTAATGCACTGGGATTTGTGGCTCCTCTTCTGGCCAGGATGGTTTAGCCATAGCATGACATACTCCCACTAATGTACAGATTATTATATTAAAATCCCACACCACTCTGCACTATAACTCATCACAAAACTACTGGGAATCATGCAGTGAGGAGGGGAGCATCCCTTAATGTGACAGATTTTCATTGCAAGCATTGACATCCAAGCCACACTGCACTGAAATTTTGAAGATACCCTGAACAATTCTTTCTGTGTAAGTACAGCCACAGAAATAGGATAACCCTAATTTCAGAAAAATTTAATTTCTCTTCAGCTTCATTGCACAAGACATATTTCCCTATCTAGTGGCCAGAGCTGAAATCTAGAAATGCTGGAATGAAAGTTTAGAAATCCCCCTAGGACAGCAATTCTCTAAGTCAGAAGGGCCAGCACAGTAGAACACTGTGTGCTATGGACCCGTTTCAGTCACGACTTTAATACATCCATGATGAGAATATAAAAAAGGAAGGGGAAACAATAAGGTGGGTAGTTGCTCTTGGTTCTCTGCTCTTCAATACACAGAAAGAACAGAGAAACAAGATCCATGAGTTAATAATGTTGGTGTGTTTACTCAGAGCAGGCAGTGAGGCATTTTCCCAAAGGAAGTTTAATCTGATATATTTTCTGTTTGGAACAATCCTAATTATTTTTCAGTAACTCTGGTTGACTGGATATAAATATGTTTTTCAGCTCAGTTTGACATAAAGAGAAATAGAAGGGGCTGGAAGAGAAGCTTTCAAGACAAACCCAGTAAAAAACAGACTGTAAAGAAAAGGAGTTTATTGTCTGTATTGTTCAGCTTTTGGCAGATTTATCATAAGCCCACTGCAAACTTTATACCTACAATCAACAACCAAAATGGATTAAGGGAAATTGCAAGCCCCCATTAAATGAAATGAAGGAAAGCTATGCTGTATTTCGTTACTCCTATTAAACCTTTTTGCCTCCACAGTTTTTAAAGGAAAAATGTCTACTTAGATCAATTAGCAGGTCTAAAATTCTCTCCAAATAGGACAAATTATTTCACACCAATGATTTTTAAGCAATTTAAATTGAGAGAACATTCTTTTGGAAGGGAAATATTTATCTGCCTTTTTTTTTTTTTTAACCATTTTTTTCTTTATTACCCTATCAGGCTCTCTGGAAGCAGTGTTTTCAAAGAGAAACAACTCTTGCTTTTGCAAAATGTTTCCCACCACAAAGTCTGCTGCTAATTTTACCAGTAGGAATAGCAGCAACACATCTCAGCCCAACACAACATGCCCAGCCAAGGACAGGCCAGTTGTGGAATTTACAGTGCACCTTCATAATGAAAAGATGTTTTTCTCCCTCAAGACTTTCAGTCAGTGCCACTCAGCACAGGCTCCATATGACGAGCCTATCCAGCACCTGTACCTTCCTGAGCATGTTCCTGTACCTTCCTGAGCATGTTCCTGTACCCTGTGTGGTGAGGGAGGAGCAAAGGCATTCCTCAGAGAGAAACCAGCAGTGCCCAGGTCCCCAGAACAGGTTCCACCCTCACTGCCCATGTGTCAGAGGCTGCCCAGGGGGAAAGGTGACACGAAGAGTTTAAAAGTGTGCATCTCCTTTTATCAGTCACTCACAGAGCCTGCCTTAAGGCCACTTGAGGGATGCACATTCAGCCACGAGACAGCAAGGGATTGCAGTGCCTCCAAGAAAGGAGCTGGGAGCAAGATGTCAAATCCATTCAAAAGACCAGAGGGCCAGTGACCAGACAGATCTCTGCAGAAAAGGATCCTGCCGTGGTTACAGATCAATAAACGAGCTTGGATCACTCAATGCCGTCTGTAGCAAAAACTGCCAAACCCAGAATGTCGTACTGAGGTACAAACCCAAGAATGGAGCTGACAAGACACCTGAGAATAATCCTCTCCTTGCAATGCCCACTCAGAAAGCCTCTACATGGAATACTGACTACGGGTTTGGCACCACATTTCAAGAAGGACTGCAGCAAATAAACGGAGTGAGCAGGGAATTAGCAACCTTGAAAAGACATGAAGGAAGATTGGCCTGAAGAACAGAAGATAGAGAGGGGCTATAGCAGACAGGTACAAAAAAGGCTGCTTTCCAGAGGAAATAAATTTGTTGTCTGTGTTTTGACTAGATGTGACAAGAAGAAATAGGCTTAAACTGCTAAAAAGAAGATAGAACTTAGAAAAATGTCAAAAATAATTAAACACTAACTAAATAAGCAGAAGCAGTCAAGAAATCCTATGAAGACTTTTTCAAGGCTTTAAGAAATGGATATGCAAACACATGTTCTTGACACAGGAATGACAACATCTCGAGTTTCTTCTGTCCCCAAGATAGCACAGTCCAGCCTATTCCTCATCTCTGCCTGGACTGTTCCCAGGAGATAGGGATTAGCAAGGAGCAGACCTGAATAGGCTGTATAAATCACATATAAAACCACAATAATACTCTTCCCACCTCTATGAGGCTCTCAGGAGAGAAGGCAGCACTGGGAAGGCAATGAAGCAAGAGAACTGTTCTGGAGGAGAAAGCCAAGCCTTGAAGTGATAAACTTGTCACCACTTAACTAAATAACAGAGGCCAGTTTAGATCCATCATCATAATGAAGTGCCAAACTGTGTTTGGTATCTTCTAACAAAATAATCCTGTGGAAAAATTTACAGCATCAGGGAGAAGGTAGGAATGTTCTTCACTACTAGGAAGAATGTAAAAGAATATAAGACAAAAGTGAAGAGCACAAAGAATGCTTTTATTAACTGCTGTTCAAAGCTGCACATCTCTGCTCTGATGGCAGGCTGCAACCTACAGAGAAGGTAAAATGCATAGTGATTCTTTGGCAGAAGGATAATAACACATAGCAAAGAAACACAGAAAGCTCTGCAGATGTGACTATTGCTGTGGCACTTACTGCAGGCTGATTTCCACTCAGTCAAGGTTATTTCTACCACTTTTAAAGACAAATTATTTTAAAATAATTTAATTCATTGTTAACTTATTTGCTTGTACCAGACTCTCAAAAGAGCAGCTCTGCACCATCCTGTATGAGGCTATTTTTAACTCAGGTTTGTTTCCTTTCTATGACCTTGAGCAAAGTGACCAGGAGCCAATAATCAATATACCAGACAAAACACTATAAACTTCAGAAGGCAACAAAAATCTCTCCCAACACGGACATTGCTATTGCTACTAAACCAAAATATATTTCTGTATATACTCAGCTCCAACAGAAAAGATCGAGATTGAATAAGAAAATAAAGTCCAAGTATTTTCTCACCTAGTAAAGACAATAATGGTCTCCTGAACATGAGCTAAAATAAAATGAAATAAATCTTAATCAAGAAAGCTGCTGCTAAACAGTTAGGGGAGACAGGGTCAGGTTCAAACAATTTCAACAGCAAGAGCAGGAGTCATCTATTTTTTTAAGCAGCTTCCATTCAGTCAGTAAGGGCATCATTAGATGTAAAAGGAATATCGACGTTACCCTGAATGCAAGATGAAAAATTTGAATACAGCATTTAAACTATGCTCCTTTTTTCCCCCCAGAATGATCTGTTGAGTCATTTAAATGGAAAGAAAAATATGCCCAGCAGCAGATAAATGCAGTAAGCCACATAATTTCTCTGGATCCTTCTGTAACAAGTGAGAAGCACTAAAATATTCCTATGATGCATACCACAGTTCCAAAAAGATGTGTGTAACTGACTGATTTAATCATTCTTGTCTGTAGCTATATACATACATGTACAGGAAGCATAAGAAGGAAGACAGAGAGATGTGCAAGGTTTCTGTATTTAGTCATATTAGGAAATACAAATTCATCAGTTGCTCAATACTGAGTTCCTGGTTTTGACTGGGAGTCAACTAGGAGTTTATTTTCTTCACAGTGACTGGTATGAGGCCGTGTTTTTGATTTGTGCTGAACACAGAGTTGATAACACAGAGAAGTTTTTGTTATTGCTGAGCAGGGCTTGCACAGAGCCAAGGCCTTTTCTGCTTTTCATACTGTAATGCTGGTGAGGGGACTGGGGTGTATTGGAAACTGAGAGGAAGCACAGCTGGGACAGCTGATCCCAATTGACCAAAGGGGTATTTCAGACCATGTGACATCATGCTCAGTACATAAAGTGGGGAGAAGAAGGAGGGAGGGGGGAACATTTGGAGTGATGGTGTTTGTCTTCCCAAGTAACCACTACGCTACACATGGTGGGCCCCTCTTCTCCTGGGGATGGCTGAACACCTGCCTGCCCATGAGAAGTGGTGAATTAATTCCTTGTTTTGCTTTGCTTGTGTGTGCAGCTTTTTCTTTCCCTATTAAACTGTCTATATCTGAACCCATGAGCTTTCTGCTTTTTACCATTCTGATTCCCTCCCTGATCCCACTGTGGGGCAGTGACTGAGTGCCTGAGTGGAGCTTGGCTGCTGGCTGGGGTTTAACCAGGACTGTTCCTCATCTTAAAACTTGAAAAAAATACCAGACAAAAAAGTATCACTCAGGGAGCAGAGACAGTGAGACCCCCTTTACACATTATTTAACCAGGCAGAAGGAATATTGGCCTCTATTGGAACAGGTATGTAAATCTGTAAAAGCACACAGATTTTTCACCTACATATAGGCTTATTGATAAACTTTATCTAGGCTGAGATATGAAAGAGGCTTTCATTTATTTTGGCTTGAAAACTTCTTATATTCAACACCACGTCTAAATAAAAAGAACCAGTTTAAAAGAGTGATATGTAACAAGGATAAAAGGAAATAAAAATCTAGGAGAATAGCAAAATCACAAACGCAGACACATCACGCACTTCCAAGGAGAGATGGAAGGCAGCGTGAAACTTTGCAAAGATTTCAAGCAAACCCAGAGGGATAATTAGCATGTTCATCAGTCCATAAAGACAGCTACCTACAGTCTGTGCTCATCAAACAAGTCAGAGCTTGCCATCATGTCTTCCAAAAAGATGGTTTTAACTTTTCCATTTCACAGTGATCAGTAAATGCACCGACTGGTTCATACCGTATTCCTCTGATGAAGATGAACACTAGTCTAATTTGCAAATCATAACACAGACCATTAGAAAATCAAAACTGAGGGAATTCAAATGAAAACAGATAAACCTCTTCTAGTTTTGTTTAGCAGTAACTACTTAAATGAAATATTTACTACCATGCCGGCAGAATAATTAGGAAGCTTTCTCCTCTATGCAGTAGTCAATGGACTGTTAAAATGAGAATGATGTGGCTTCGTCTGAGTGCTCCACCACCTCACTATTGCAGCAGAGTGAGACTGCAAGACTCATGGACTCCAGGAGAGATGAGATTTCCTGTAAGTCATTAAAATGCCTTGGAAAAAACCACTGGCAAACTTCTCAGATATGATGAATGCAAGGGAATTTTGGGGCAACCAATATTCCAGCCTCCCTTCTTTCTTTTCCTTCAGCTGCAAACCACAGGCATCCTGTGGGGCAAAATTCTCTATGGAGATACCACAAGAAAATGCCATTTTTCTGTAAAATTTTTAACCCACATTTTAAATTTATGTTAAAAACCCTGCAGGTAGCCAGTTTAGAGGGATGCTGGATATAAAATATTTTGACATTCCACAGGCCCTCTGCACCAGTTAAACTGAACACCCTTCCTGGCCTTCACGTGTTCTCAGCCACCACCAGTGCAGCCAGGCTTCCTATTTCCTTGCTTTGGGTTTCAGCTGAAGAACTTTCCTCCTTTTGTCAATGGCTATTCAAAATTGCTCTTTAGCATAATTTGCAACCCCCAGACTACTGCTGTGTCCTCTTTGTTTCTTTTTGTTTCTATCATAAAGAGGATTATAAAAACACAATTAAAGCATAAGCAATATTATAAGAATTTGAAAATATAGGCTCCATTAAGTCTTATATGTACAAACATTTTCATTAATGAAAACAGTTTTCAGCACTGTTCTGCTTTTCACTTAATTGCTAGCTAATGGGGTCTCTTGGTGTGTCACTGTGTGTGTTCTGAGGTTTCTTTCTAAGGGAAAGATAATATAATATTCTGAATTATCTCAGATAAGCTCTCAGGACTGACAGTAAAAGACACCTCATGGCAGTGTCTGACTTTTTGCAGTAGAGTGATTTGAACAAGTGCCATGAAAATTCCCATTTACTCCCATTATTTACCACCAATTTTATGGCCAATTTCAATGCCCTATTACAGCTCTCTAGTACTTTACCACAGTATAGAAATTGTTCTTAGAAAGATGAGGGCAGAGGGAAAGAGGAAATATTCAGCTTGTAAAGGTCACTAAGTGAGCAGAATAAGGGAATTCATGGAAGACTTATTGCAAGGATTAAATACTTATTATCCAGTCAGATAAACTATGCAAATATCTAAGGCTGAATTTTAACAACCATGTTCAAGCTTGTCTGTCAGAAGCTTTTCCTAATGTGCAAGTATAAAATATTGTTGTATCTGAAAGAAAGGCTGATAAAAATAACCAGTGTTTTTAACATTGCAGTTGTTTAAATTATACTCTTCTAATTGCATTGTTCTTAGGTTGAACCCCACGCTCCAAAAGGAACTTTGGGGAGAACTGAGCAAAGAGTAATTCACAACAGTTCAGTTTTGGAGATGTGTAATAATCCTGCATATTTGCAGCTGGTAATGCACAAGATGGCAACAGCTTCACAAACCTGCTAGTGACCATTTCAACAGTTATACTTTATGAAATGCCACTATCCATACACTTGCTTTGATAAATCCAGGTAATGGATACTCAAAGGGTCAAAACAGTTTCTGACCCTCTGTATGGTTAAAGACTCTCAGCAGCACACTCTAATATGCCATCATTATTTTAATCTCTTACAATGACTTAAGCAAAAAGAAAAAGGGATTTTTTTCCTTCAGAGAACAGTCTCCCTTTTGTAATCATATTTGGTTTTAGTCAAGAAACCATAATTTTTTATGCTGTAAAGGCAGAAACAATAATCTCTATCGCTTCTGACACAACCTATTTGGAATTCAGAACGACAAGGAAGGCAATTAACTGACATATTTCTACATAATAATATAAGTTAGGGCTCCAAGGCTTTGTCTGCACTAGGGAAATTTAGACAAGTTTCTCAGTGTTGTTGACACTGGCTTGGCCAAGGCACTGTTAGGAATGTGGAAGGTCTAATGCAGACAAATTCACCAGTCTCAAAAATTGCTATCAGCAATTAAGGCTTTCTTGGAACAGAATGGGAATATCATTCACAGGTATGAATATTTGTACACAAATAATCCAAGAACTCATGAGTAAGACTCATTCCCTCTTCAAAAAATTTTTTTTGAATGTCCCTATTGTTTAACCAAAAATAGTCCAAAGTAATGTCACCATCCTTCCTTAATTCTTTTACTTTGTTAAAGCCTCCATTTCTTTAAAAGACATTTTAACTTCGAATAATCTACTCCTGAAATACTTCTTAAAATCAAGGATCATCTGACATGTTCCTTTTGAAGAAAATAAGGAAGTTGGAAGCTTGAGTTATTTTCTGAGACTGTAATTTTTCATAAGCATTTCCGTAGAATAAACCCTAAAACCCACTTTATAATATGACTTCCACACAACACAGATCTGATGCTTTGGTGCCTATCACCACACCACTCAATATTTAAAAGCTACTCCTCCACCTGAACAGCGCTTCTAAAGTGAACTTTTTTCTATTTGAAAGCTAAATCATTAAAACACTGCTGGAAGGAATATGGTTACAAATGAGGGTATTGGCAGAAACCCAATGTTATTGGGAAGGTAGGATATTCACACTAGTCTGCTGCCAGTGGTGATTAATTAAAGGGTGTTGGATACCTGAAGCCCAAACGGTTCATTCAATATGATTCCCATTGCAGGAACGACCTGGTTTTGCTGACAAGATATTTATGCAACCAAAAGAAGAAAAGGAAAACCGTGATAGCAAAGCTCAAAGAGACAAAGATATAAATGTTCATGTTTTATTTACAGTCACAGCTTTTAGTCTGGTGGTTTACATATCAGGAGAGGTGATTTCTGTCTCCACAGTAGAGTTTATCAGGAAATCTGCACAAATTAGGTGGTAGAACTGCAGAGATCTGAGGCCAAAACCCCTGTGATGATGGAGCAACAGAGAAGTAATGGAAGAGCAAATGACTGTGTAGAATGTGAAAGATGACAATGGAAAAGATGGAGGAAGAATGAACATGCTAAGTGGTGAGAGAAAAAATCCCAACCTCTAGTCCTTGTTTATGTGTTGTTGTTAGAGATTTGTTTTGCAGCAGATGCTTCAACTTCCTTGCAAACAGTGTAGAATTTGCCAATTATGAAAGACATCTTCCCACAAACATGAAGGATTTCAAATTATTTGAAATTTTTAGATTTGTTCAACTTAGTTTGAATACTAAATTACACATGGAAACACCCCCAGCAAAGTCCACTTCCTATGATATGCATATGGAGAGACAAATCTTTTCTGTCAGTCACACATCCTGCTGACACCTTCTATCCAAATACTGGATAAGCATCATGTTGTGTACTAAATAAATACCGTATTTCCAATGAGTATATTTTCACAAAGAACACAAAATTAGATTTTGAGATCTTTGTAGGTAACAGGCAAACTCAGGATTAATAAAACACCATCTTTAGTGAAACAAGCCTGTAAAATCATCAGATGACACTGAAATCAAACTAGAACCAAGAAAAAACAACTCCTAAACACCCACCTTACAGACTGTGTGTTAAGAAAAAGGCAATAGATGCCTGAGGAACAGAGTGCTGAATTTCATCTCTGAAATAATCTGTGATGCTCTATAAAACCACTATGTAGTTCTACTTTAAAATTGATAATATGAACCACATATTTGTGTATGTCACCATCTCTAGGTATCAGGACATCCCATGTGCCCCACCTCCCCAACTCTATGCAAAAATAATGCACATCAGCAGTGTCTCAGTGTTTTTTGGCTCTTGGGTCAGAGAATCTGTGTTTCTGGCAATCAGGTTGTGAATACATACAACTGAGCTACACAAATATTTGAAATCCAAGTAACAAGAACCAAAGATCATATTTGTGGGAATTCACACTGCTTTATATACCAACCTCTAAATAAAATCTCTGCATTTTCAGCTGTTTAACAAACTTAAAACAAAAATCCAAACAACTCAAAATAGGACTCTGCAGTCTATGAAGTGAGCAACTGAAAATGGTTCACTAGTTAGAACCAAACCCAGATTCTGTGAAACAGACATCTTTTACTTATTTTGTTATGTCCTGCTTTGTAAATTATGTATTTATTTAATTAATATGATCTTAGCTTATTTGTGCAAATCTTTGGAAGTGACCTGAATAGGCACTAAATATGTATAGTCTTTAAACATCAGGTAAGCAGGATAACTTCAATTGTACATAGCATGTTCTTGAGTTCAAGGAAATAAGTTCAATACAGCACACTGGTAAGGAGTTCTTAGCTGCACATCCCCTCCCTTTGTGTAGATAATCTAGTTTCTAATATAAGAATACAATTGCTACACTAGTTTGACTGTTTTACCTTGATTCAAATTTTCTCTCATGGGGGCAAAATAGAAAACCCTTAAATTTGAGTTAGCATAATATATTTTGGATTAAACTTATATAGATTAACTTGTATTGCCATGAAGATGAGTTCATATTGTGGACATGGCTTCCTAAGCATTCAGTGCTTATTAATCAGATTTTCTAAAGACAAGTTCTTCCTTAAAGTAGTCTCAATATGAAATAGGTAAAATAGATTAACTATTATCTCAGAAAGAAACTCCTCTAACTGTGCTGGAAGAAAATAAATTGTTTACCTTAATTATTTATCTTAAAAATGTTATAGTTTTAATATATTTTTTGATACCTGTTATGTGATATTTTAGTAAAAGCCTTACTGTCCTCTCCTTTAAAGAATACCAGCCACAGAGACTCAACTTTCCTTTGGCTGGC
The DNA here is from genome assembly GCA_013398075.1 of Notiomystis cincta. Classification (NCBI taxonomy): domain Eukaryota; kingdom Metazoa; phylum Chordata; class Aves; order Passeriformes; family Notiomystidae; genus Notiomystis; species Notiomystis cincta. Next base: position 192,176 of record VZRX01019535.1, read on the forward strand.
ATGAGGATTTCAGAGAGGAAGGTCTTGATAAAACCTGTCAGCACATGTGCACTGAAGTCCCAGAGGGCTAGCACACGCTTCTTCTCCCCAGGCCTCGTCTTTGACAGGGAGAAAGGATGACACAAGGGTTCACCCACTCTGGTGCTCTGCTTGTCCTTCTTAGCATCCTGTGTGTATGTCTTGGGACCATCCCAAACTGACAGGACTTGAAGACTTCCAGTCTGAGGCCAAGACCTGCTCTCCCTGCCCTGCAACTTGTAGAGGGCACTTGGGAGAAAAATGCAATGCTCTTCTAGTTAAGGCTCTGGGTGGACTCAGATAAACTGTACTCAGTTCCTGGCTTTGCAGTGGATTTTGTTCACCAACCCAGGCAAATACCTGTGCCTTGCTAGAAAACCTCCTGTCTCACACAGAAGTGTTTTGAGACTGTATGTTAATGTTTGAGAGATGCTAGGACTCCACTTTGATGGCCACACACTGTGGGAAGCAGGACAGAGCCCAGGATGATGCCTGGGAGTAAAGCTATACATCACACCCATGAGCTGCAGTTTCTACCTTCCTGCACATCATCTTTGACACCCTGTGCAATCACTTCATGTGTTTAGTATTTCTGCTGCTGGTATTACATGTCTATTTGCACAAAATTTGTCCCTGACATTACAGAAGATAAAGCTATCACAGTTTTTTTGATTGAGCAGAGACATCTACAAATGTTTTCTGTTACTATTGTGCCATGCAGGCTGATGAACTGACATAATAAAGCAAGTAGAAATGGAGCAATACAGAAGAAGAAAACAAGGGGACAAGATGATTCAGCCAAACCTGCAGCCCTGCAGATTTCTAAATATTCTATAGTCTTCAAAGTTTCTGTGAGAGAACAGAGCTCTCTGGCTATCAATGCAGTATTTTAACTTGAACATAGCACTTGGCATGATGTACTCAACAAACTGAAGCTACATGTATCATGTTGAAACACATCTCACAGATGTTACTATGCAGATGCAGGAAGAAAAATACACCTTCATTTTGACAAGGAAACTCAAAACTTTAGGTAGTACACAGAAAAGCACAGTAAAAAATTATGGGTAAGTACTTGTATGATGAAGGTGCTTCTAGTAGTAGAATGAGGCTGCCATTCCTAATTAGCAAATATTATCCAGCTTTAATTAATCAACCTTAAGAGAAATGATTCTATAAAATAATGGCATAGAAAAGTTAAAGCAGATAATACCCACAGACAGAAGATTTTTTGGTAATCACATGCTGCTGACAGATCATCAGCCATAACAAGGTAGAGCAAAAAGAACTGACCTCCCGAGGACAGATGATTCTCTTGGGACGTGGTGCCTCTTGTTGCAATTGATACACTGTCAAACACAAAAATGTACAGATCATTAGAAGGCAGCAACACACATAAACTTTTATTCAGATGAGTCTTTTTAGCCAGGGGCTGCAGAGAAAAATGCAAATGTAATGAAAATGACAGCAAAATGATGTACTTCAGTGTGTCTAAGTCATTTATATGAAAATCGGTTGTTGACCGGCAAACTCACTCAAGTGATCCACGTTTAACTGTTAGAAGTATTATCCTTTTGTACTAGTTTTTACATTTCTATACCAGGGAGGACTAGCCAGAAAGACTTACAAGCTCTGTCTCAGGATAAAATCCCACTTTTGCATATACCATGCTGTAACAAACAGTAACCAGATTGTTTACCAGTAACATCAGCAGTTTTTTGGATAGGCCAAGAAAAAGTTCAATACCTTTGAATGGGTTCATCACAATCTCATAATTTATTTCAAGATTTGCTGGCAATTACTGAGGAGCAAGCAAACATTCCTTTCAGAGCAATTATGCCCTATTCAAATGGCCCTGGATCAATTTTGCAAATCTTCTGAGGGCTGCTGGAGAAGAGACCTGAGGCTAGGGGTACTTGCTGCCTGGCCCCCAGACTGTTCACTGCATGTATTTAATGAGATCCTCTCCCTCCCTTCCGCTCCAGAGTCGTGAGAACAAGCTGACATGCAATGACAGTAATCAATTCCAGCACAGACAGACTGTCTCTCCATAACTCCAGTAAAAATCCCAGAGGTTTGGATTGCCTCCCTCGAGAAAGGCCTTCTGTGTGCTGACCTTCTTGTATTTGGAAAGATCATGTCGTGCCTATGAATTTTTTTAAAAGACTGAGTTTCCAGGACACGTTTATTCACTATGTTAGTGAAGCCCAGAATTATGCCCTGAAAGGTGGTAGATTATGGAGGGAATAGAAATGCCTCTAGGTTTGATAAGCACAGAAGCTCTGTTGCAGAAAGTGAATTGAAAAGGTAGGTGTTAGCCCTCAGCTCATTTTCCCACCTTCTGCACCTTCCCTAAATGGGGTAGAAGCAATGAAATCTGAAAAGTAGAGAAATCCTCAGCTTGCACCCAAGTTTGTCACACAAACTTAATGGGATGTGAAAGTTTTGAGGGCTCCTGCTTTCTGCTCATGTCAAAGTGGAAAACCTCAAAACCTCTTTTTAACCAATCCCACCTTCATCCCTGGTTCCTTGGAGAGGTGCAGAAAGACAGTTCATGGTTTCTTATATATTCCCTACCAATTTTAATGCATGTGACTGTGATCCAGCTCTAAATATACACTAATGCTTTAGATTTACTCTGCATCATCCAGCACTGTCAGTTCTGCTGACTTTTGCACAAGATTTATGATAACTTGACAGTACTTTGATAACTCCAAGATAAACATGGTCTTTCTTACCTCTTGTAATTATGTGACTAAGATTCAAGGACTTCTACTCTTTTGTGATCAAATGACTTGTGTATCTGAATAAAGTGTCAAACAATGCATGAAAACTTTGTTCAAAAATCACAGATTGTTTTTTAAACCTCTGATAATTCTGGAGCCCAATATCATGATGTTAGAATTAACTTCTGAATGTCTGAAAGCAGCATAACCATTGATTGAGCAAGTTAATGATGCTTAATACTAAACACATCCAAGAGGAAAATGACAACTTTTTCCTTTCCCCCATTTCCAGTGGAGAGAAGGAACTCTAAAGATTCAAAACATAACAAGAATATGACTGCTTCTCATTTAAAATAAATTATCTATTTCCCCAATTCATTAATTTGAATTTTAACTGAAAAATCTTACTTCTTAAAAATTCTGTTTTTCAATAATCAAATCTGTTAAACATTGACTGACAAAGCAAATTAAGCTAGTGGAGCTGTTTCTAAGACAGCTTTGATAAGAGTGATGCAAAACAAGTTGGTCTGAAGAACACACAGGAAGCCTGTCTTGTGATGTGCTATATTTTTGAGAAATGAAAAAAGCAAAGAGCTCTCTAACATGACCAAAAGGATCTCTGAGGCTGACAACACCAAAGAAGCAATGGTGGAGAGAAAAGCCAGCATTTCAAAACCAAAGGAATGATTAACAGAAAAGGGCAGATACATACATGAAAGATCTGAAAGAATACACAAAAAAATGCATGCTTATAGGATGTAGTGGGATAAATCAGTGCAAGGATTCATGATGAGTGCAAGGTAGACAAATCATCTTAACAACTGTATTTTGAATAGACTGAAAATGTTGCTGTTGTTCTCAGAGAGAGGTGGGTAATTAATCTGCACAATAATATGAACTGAGAAACTTATCTGACTTAGAAATACATCAGAAGAAAACATAATAAGATTATTACTATACAAATAAATAATTACAAATTATATGCAAAATGTACTGGATGACAAAACGGCCCAAGCACGATTGGGACTGTGAATGATGGTAATCACAAAAAATGTCATAAATGGGAAATGGTTTCCTCTAAAAGACAAAAAATTCAGATTTGGCCATATTAGCTTTAAATTGACAGTCATTAAACTGACAGAAAGACAAACCAGTGGAACAACTGGAAGGAGATATAGAACCATTAGATGGAGGGAGAGAAAACAGATTGGGAGCAGAGAAAGGACTGAAAACCACCAGTGGCACTGTGGTTAGGGACACAGAGCAGCTCAGTGGGAGACAAACAACAGAGAAGAGACAGACAGACAGACACACAGCTGCCAAGGATGCCCAGTAAAGATACACACAGCAAAGCAAGGGTGGAGAAGGTAAAACAACAGTGAAAGTTCAGTTAAGTGGAAAACAAGGAAGCCAGTATCTCACAGACTAAGGCATTAAGGAGCAAAGCCAGTGTGACCCTACCAAAAGCTGTATTTGCTTTCAGAAAGGTCTCTGCTGTTTCTGCTTCAAATGATTGCTATGAGGGAGCCTGCTAATGGGCTATGAATACAGTGCAGTATTATGGCTAAGGTGACTTGAGAAAAATGTGCCCTACAGCTAAGTTCCAATGAGCACAGACACCTCATTAAGTGACCTCATTTTCAGAAGTGCTGAACATCCTGCAGCTCTGCCTGATTTCATTAGACACTTTTTCCAAAGTGCTGGGCACTGGCACTGAGGCTGACATTGCTGAGACCCCAGCACAGTCCAGGGGATGGTCTGGGATTTCAGAAGGCACATGTCCCTCACCTCTTTGCTCAAATGACAAACAATCCTTGCCTTTCTGCCTTATTCTCTCATCTCTGAAAATCTCATAACAGAAATCAATGTATAAAACTATGGTTAAGTGAAATAATAGAAAAACACACTTATTTAATGCAGTGGCAAGCAGTGATTGACATCTGACCCAGTCAATTCCAGCATTTAGAACTGACAGGCAGGTTACAGACAAATCCACTGTGATCATAGAAAAGATGACACTCGAACATAATGATGCATTATTATTTTAGCCCTGAGAAAATTAACCTTATAAAAAGTCAATTGCATGCAAAAAGAAAATGTATTGTTACTGCTCTCAGAGAACTGCATCAGACTGGGAGTGGTTTTTTGTTCAGCATCAGATGCAAATGAAATGCACAATAATAATACAAATTAAATATTAGGCAAAAATGCAGCACTGCAACAGAAAAATGCAATAGCTTCTATTTGACCCTTGAACATCTTTATCAGTTTCATATTTCAGATAGTTTGCCAGCATTCATAGTATCATAATCACATTGGAACTTAGAGTGTTAACAAAACTTTAATTTATTATTGAATTACTTGAGGAACATTTCTTTGAGATGTAAAGTAGCTGGTTAGAATATATCTTTCTCTCTTTTGTTCCCATTAGAGCAGAGTCTTGTCTCAGGGGATGAACTAGGGAAATTCTACACTATATTTTAGGAAGAACTGTCTAATTCCAAAATCCAACCTGCCTAAGAAACAAAGGGATGACACACAAAAATCAACACTTACTCCTTTTCTGCCAGGGAAGAAGGGCTATCACCCATTTCTTCATACTTTTTTTTTTCATTCTGCAGTGTGTCAGGACCTCAAGCTTTCTCCCTTTAACTCACCTATGATGAGTGTTCGGTGATGCTCCAGCGGAGAGGAAAAATTCCTATCATGGCTTTTATCAAGTAGCCTCAGAATGCTTCGCAGAGTTCCTTAGTTTTACCTCCTCAGCCTCATCTCAGTCAGGCATTTCATCCATGTGCTGAGCTTGAACAATATGAGCTGTCCTATTTCTGCAGGATTACTCACATGCTTAATTAGGAACCTAAGTGCTTGGCTGAAACAAAGACTTAATTTCTGACAAAAATGAGTCTCGGACACTGTGCCTATTATTTGCTGAAGGACAGAAGGCAGGGAAGCTTCGTGAGGAGCTGAAGCATGGCATCAGCTGATGCTCTGTGCCTTCCCTCTTTGCTTCCCACCAACACACTGATCTTCAATAATGCAAACAAACACTGAAGTGGCATTGACACATGACTGACTCAGCACATGCCAATCTCAGCAGAGGTAAGAGGAGGAAAAGAGTGGTTTTACACCTCTTCAAAATTCAAGCACATACATGCTGAGGCTGGAAACCAACAATGACTGTGCTCTTTCAGTCAGACAAATGGCCCACTCCTCCCCTGAAGCAGGTAAGGTCAGCAGGTTCTCCTCTAGGAGGTCAGTGCAGTACTGGAGCAGGTTACCCACAAAGGTGGCAGAGACTCCACCCTTGCAGGTTTTCAGGACTCAGTTATGTAAAGCCATGGCTGTTCTGCTCCAGAGCCAACAACAGCCATGCTTCAAGTGGGAAGCCAGATCAGCTCATCCCAGAAGCCCTGCCAACCCACATTCTGTGATTCTTATCTTTCTTTCTTTCTTTACTACCTCAGTGATGGTAAAATGGCAAAATACCATCTTCTATAATACTTCGAACATATGGCAGACTACAAAGAGGAATTGTTATAGGAAAAATACAAGAAATCTCTTATTTGTTGATCTGCTTCTCAGGTAAAAATGTAATCAAATCCAATGCCTAGGGAGTGCTGGCTGCTAGAAACATTCCAAACTTTTTCCCAGGTTCCTTCCTATTAATAAAAAATTATTCTTGCCATTTATTTTATTGTCTGTGTCCCGGGGCTATTAGAAAAAGTCTGAAAAGCTTTGTGACCTGTGAAATCTATGTGAAATTCTAACAATTCTTTGTAAGCAAGTGAGAATCTCCTGCATTAGAAGTGTCCATGTTTTCCAAATATAGCTGAGTCAAATTTGTCAAAACAGTGAGGCTTGAGTTCTGAAAACTGTGACACTTTGATCAGCATCTGTCCACGGACACGTGCAATACTGTTTATTTGAATACTTTGTCTGCATAAACAGGAAAATCTGCCTTTGTTTAGAAGCTAGAAGGATTGAAGCCTTGATCCTGATGTCAATAAAAGGCAACAGAGTCACCTAATTTTATCTAGGACTTAAAATAAGAAATCAAAACTGCATGCAAAGTATCTTGCTAGTATGTTAGCAAACTTTAAAAGTTACTAGGTAAAATACATTGAAAATAATTGTTAAATAGGCAGTAAACACAAAGTGCTAAGCATGAAATATATACATAAGTTCCAACTGTCATGAGACAGGACAGCAGATTGAATCATAGACAAGCATTATTTCTGGACATAACCTCTATAATTAATTTACCAGATCAGAATTCTTCTAGCTGGGTAAAGAAGCATACATTACCTACCATTGCAAAGAAAAATGTGTATCTGTGGCTAAGCAGTCTCAGCAGTAAATCTTTCTAAGCTTAAACTATTTTCTGCATTTTGGAGCTGTGCAACTTTTTCCAAGGTCATTGGTACATGGAGTTCAGACACTGAGGCCATGATTTTGTCATTACCACAATATTGGCATGCTACATCTAGTAGAATAAGAAATTAGATATTCATAGACTATTCATCCTTTCTGGTTTCGTTGGGAGTTTTTTCCATTTAAAAAAATGTTTCCCTGGACTACATGTAAACTATCAGATAAAAGTAACCAGACTTTTTCACTGCATGCAGTGATCTGTCTGCTCCACAAGCTGAGCAACTAAGAGCAGGTAAGTAAAGGTATGTGCTTATCTCCTGACTTTTTAATGAAAACTTACTGCATAAAAAGAAAATATCTGTCATTTGAAATGCTGGTCTTCTCAGCATCAATGGGAGCTTTTTCACTGATTTTGAGCAAGGTTCCTCTTTTTAAAAAAATCACTCAACTGTCTGCTTCTTTTCAAGTACTCAGCAAAGTATGCTGGAATGGTCCAACCCTCCTGCTGACTTTTTAGGAGGCTTCTCTTACATGTTCAAAACATTACAACAACAACAACAACAACAACAGTAACAACAAAGTATCTAGAAAATAGTGTTCTGAGAAGCAAGTTCTGTAATTTAACAGCATATTCAAATTTTGGTTGAAAAATCCCGGTCCATTCTGGGGCAGAATGTCATTCTCAGGTAACACAGAGGGTGGGTGATGTCTTTGAAGTCAGCAAGACAGTTTAATGTGCATATAAGTGAAGTCAACAAGTTTATTCCAGTCTTTAAAATTGCACATGTACATGCATGTAGCTGCTGTGATCATTGTCTTTTTGTAGTTGCATTTTGGTAATGACACTGTATTGAATTTGCCACAATAAAAGAGACAACTTTTGATTAAGATAGTTCTGTATCTGAAAACAAAAAAAAAAAATGAAACAACTCTCTATATCCAAAGCTACACTCTTATTAAAGTTCCAGGAAGGGTTCAAAATAAAAAGATCAAATTTAAAGGCCATCCTTAATAAGGGATTTAAAAGCCAATATTTTGTCTTAGAGCTGTGCTACTCTATTAAAAAATACATTTAGAACAAAGCAAAAGAGCATAAAATATGCCCTTCTGCACTGCACTCTATGTAAATGATTTTTCTAAAGGCAGACAGGAAGGTTCAAAGAGCTGATAATGCTGTCTCCAACTTCTAAACCACCACTTCAAAAATCAGCTTCTATTGCTAAGGATCAAAAATATTATTATCTTAAAGTGATTTGGTGACCCATATAAAATGACAAGCATTCTCAAGTCTGACCTTTAGTAAACATACAAAGCATTAACCTCTACCTCTGAAATCCTTCCTGAAAATCTCAGCAGAGAAACCATAAAATCCAGGAGTTGCACACTTGTAAGGCAATGGAGGGAATTTGGCACACATAATCCTGCTGCCCTTGCTCCATGGAAATCCATAAAAGTTCAGATTTTGCTGCTGTCCCATACAATAATTTGTACAAGCATCTAGTACATTTATGTCTTTCTTCCAAGCAAAAAAAAAAAAGACCTAACACTGACAGACTCCTTGGTAAAGCACTAAGATTATTCAAATTGCTTGTATACTCACAGTATGATTTCCATATTGGAGGCTGGTATTCTTCAGCATCTAAAATAGAAAAAAAAGGGAGAAGAAATCAGTCATTTGGCCACTGGGTCAAACTGTCAGCAAGCATTTTTCTGCTGAGAGACCTCTGCTTGTCAGCAAAATTCACATTTCTTTCCCAAGAGAGACGACAGCCTATTTACAGTACAGTTTGCTATGTGAGAGAAGAATACAAATTTCAACCACTTGTGGATCCAGAGTGATTCTCCCAAATCATTCAAATGCAAATGAAATTAATTTTTTACCTATTTGCAATACTCACCAGTATTTTAAAATAATTAACTGGACTAGTAACTACATTATTTATTTGCTTTACCTGGTGTGATAAACAGATAAATCACTACTGGTTTTCAATCTTGCTTCTAACCCCTCCAGTAAGATTTGAAAGTGAGCACCAACACAGAACACACACTGGGGCTAAAAAGATGCACAGCTCAGGCTGGACTGGGATGCACAGACCTGACAGTTCCAACAAGGGTCAATTACACTTCTTGAACCCAGCAGCATATGCAACAGGCATATTTTCCAGACGCTGAATCAACAAAAGTAACATGAAAAAGATAGAAAAAGGAAAGACTGCAAAACCTGCCATTACAAACAGGGTACATGATTGTAACATTGTTGACTAAACAGGCACAAAAAAGTTGGTGTCCTTTGTTAGTGACCACTCCACCAGGAGGTTTCCACCTCTCTGCAAGAAGGCCAAGTGCTGTAACCTACAGAAATCCCAGCAGAAGCCAAGCTGGAGCAGAAGGAGCAACACCAGTGACAAAGGGTGGGGTACTGGGTACTGCTTTGGCTCTGAACTGTCAGGCTGCCAAACACTTTTAGGTAATTTACCATGGGTATATCATTAATTTGCCAATACTGTGCAGGTTAATTAAGGTGTTTGTTATTTACTAAACTTGTACTTAAGTTATGCTAATATAATTCAATTATAGTTGCATAGCTCATGCTCCTTGTCTATTTACATACACACAGCTACTTTAAATATATCCCTGAAAAAGTTTGTTTACCAGGAATCTTAATCACTAACTACCATCTGCCACTTTTAACTCTATTGTTTTAAAAGAGGATAAATCTAGCAACAACCACAGTTACTGCCTGGAATAACACCTTGCAACAATTTGTAGATTTATCGATTGGGAAACCCATTCAGTTTCAGTTTCAGCTGGATCCACCTCATAACTTTGTCAAAGTTCAAAATGCTCCCAGACTGACACAGTTACAATGGTGCTGTGGCAATCCAAGAGTAATTAGCTTGCAAATTCATTATGCAGAAGACTTATTTTAAATTATATGAAGCTATTCATGAGATGAATGAAATTTATTCATACAAGAATTAATTTTTTCTCTTCTCAAATTATAATAGTAATATGTCACTCCTTTCCCCCCCATACATCTATTACTTCACTTATAGTTTACTGTAACACCATAATATTGTGTATTGAATTCTTCTGTCAATACTACTGTGCTACTGCAAGAGAATTTCTGATTTCCTTCTTCACTTACTATACTTCACTTCCAATAGAAGAAACACTGACATAATGCAAGTATCTTATTATATATACTTGTGACTTCAGATAAGGAAGTAATAGAGGGAGAAACAATGAAAAACCAATGAGAATCAGATGTTGGTTTAGTCTTCCAAATGAATTAAGAAGTGCACAGTAAATTCAACAGTGAAAGCTGATCTACAAGTGGCTGTAAAGTGCTTCATTAGCTGGAGACAGACTGAGCGTGAGGAAACACTGCGTTCGAGATGGAGAATTATCCAGGAGATAAGTCATAAAACAAAACTCCCAGTGATTGCATTTGATTTGTCATGGTTATGAATCTGTCAGGCCCGGAAAGCATGGACAGAACCATTCCTCAGTAGCTAAAATAACTCTAAAATACAGCACACTCGGAGCAAACCCAGCTTGTCACTGGCTCCACATTCACCATTACGAAGTACTGCTACACCCTCTGTGATCCCTTCAGCTGAAAGCATGCCCCTAAATCACAGGGAACAAAATGCCAGAGAGGTGATAGTGCTAATAGAGTTTATTGTCAAGCTATCATGCATTTGATGGCACCCATTTGTAGGGAAATAAAGAATAATTAGTTTAAATACAACTTGGAGACAAGGGTCATGGTTGAGGTTCAGGGACAGGTCTAATGGAACCCAGACAGAAATCTCTTTCTTCCTTTGTTGCAGGAGGCTGCTGTTTAGACAGCTCTCATCCTTGTATGGTAAAGTCTTAGGACTCCCATCCTGGTTGACTAGATTAGACTGAACTTCAACCCTTCTTAAATCAGAGGTCAAAAGAGGCAAATCCTGCCTGAGCAGATTTGAGAGCTACTATTTGCTCTTTTGGAAATTTCTGTTCTTCTGTATTTTATTATTCCTCTGTATTACTCATTAAATTGGCTCCACTCTCCATCACTAGACTTCACACAGCAGTTCTGGTTCATGGAAGTTACCAACACAAGTTTGGGTGGTCAGCTCAGTTTCTACAGGACACCTCAACTCACACAGCTCATGCTTTTAGTTCTGCACATGGTAATGGTCTCAGCAAGGACAACAGACCTCAGTTCCAAGCCACTTAGCAAAAATCAATCAATCAATCAATCAATCAATCAATCAATCAATCAGACTTGGCACAAATGCCCTATGTTGATGTCTCATGAAATTATATCCCTCACAGGAACTTTGATCTTAATGACTATCAAAACTGACTGGCAGCGTGGGGAAAAGGGTTCACTGAGGTACTCTCAGGTGATAAGACAGGGTCTTTCCTAGTGCTCTTTTCTTGATAGGTTCATATTTTCTACAGTGACTTCTTGTCTAGATTCAGAAATTGTTCCAGCTAAGGTTGAAAGCAGTTGTCAAAGGAGAAACTCAGATCACAAGATGAGTAACAGCTCTGAAAAACCCAAGAAAATATCCCAAGGTCATCTGTGACATATTTTTCTGAGTGTTAGCATAAGAAAGACTAATGGTAAAAGAATTACAGAAAGTCCAGTTAAGGTATTTTTAAAATTCTTTTAAGTGTTCTCAAAACTCTATCAGAAATGACCTTGGCAAAACCAGAAAACCTTAGAGTACTTACTGGAAAGACTGGTAAAAAAGCATGAGAGACTTCCACAAATAATATTACAGGCAATGCTGTTAACTAAAAGCTTTGAAACATACCAGCTGAGAAAGTGAATATTTATTACACCTAAAAAAGTACTAGAAGTCAGTGTATGCTAAACAGAAAGGCAAAAGGAATGCAGAATGCTGACTCTTGAGGAATATTACAGCTATGAGAAGGTTTCTCATAACACAAAATTGTCAAAAAATATATTGGAGAAAATTGCCAAACCAAAAATGATACTTGGAAAATGGGAGTAAGTAAAAAACAGGTTATTTTTTTTCACTTTATTTGCTTTACTCTTCACAGAGCAGAGAGGATGAAAAGGATCTTAATAAAAAATACATTCATACAGCTGATGGAGCACTTAAAGCTGAGTAAGTGTAGAAACACTACAGTAAAGGGAGGACCAAAAAGTTGGCAAAGCTTTAAGCAGACAGATAAAAAATAAAACTGCGTAAGATTTTTTTCAAAGAAACAGGAAGACAGAATACAGTATTACTGCCAAGAGTGGGCAGTAAAGGGTTAACACATTACTCAGAGCCATTCTTAAGCAATTTCTGAGAAACAGTCTTACATTAATTATAGTAAGTAAAGTTATCCATGGACTTCAACCCTTGCTCTTCGCTGGGCCTGGCTCTGTTCCAAAGTGACACCTTTCTGGATGTAGTTGTGAAAGACAGGGGAATGACAGAACTGCTTTTTACTACTTCCTTGTACTTTGTGAAAATGATGATGTAATGCCAACACGTGGGGGTTTGTGCTACCAGCACTGGGACTGACGTGGCTAAATCAGGTCTAAAAAGAAATTTAGTCCAAAGCGATTCTTCTGACTACCAAGACCTGTAATGCACTGAAAAGTATAAACTCTGTTTTACAGGAAAGCCCATAAATTATGCCACATGAATACAAGAATAAAATATTTCTGACATTTCTAAGCATAAGGAGAACAGTAACAAATATCCATACTGTAGCTGTATGCCATGCCCAGCTCTAGATATGCTAAAAAGTATTAGATTCCCATGACAGTAAAGAGTTAACCAGACTAGCAGCAGGACAGCTACCAAAGGGGAACTGCCATTATTTGCTGATTTCTTATAGTCTCTATGAAAAAAGAGTAAAGACTTTCTCTTTTTCTTGCCTTTGCCCTTACTAAAGGATTACAAAAAAATATTTTGCAGTTCACCTTGGAAGAACTGCCTCGGCCTGGATTCTCTGCCACCATTGTCTGAATTTTGGACTTCCTTTCCAGTAACAACTAATTTTAAAACTATGACCTGCATGTGCAAGGAAAGACACTTGTGTGTGAGGAAAAGCCAGTCTGGAAGCCACTGGTTTACTGGCAGTGTGCAAATAAATAATTCACCGGATGAACAAGTCTAGTTACTAATTTTTTAATCTTCTATTGTTATTTTAGGACCAAGACTAATAATTATGAGTATTTTAATGTCCTTTGTATATTTCCTTTAAAGAGCTTTGTCACAGATTTACCTTACACTTTCATTTTTATTGCTTTGTTTCCAAAACATTAAGTTAGCATATATTATTAAATACACTTTTCTCATTTTTATATATGTAATTATATAGAGAACAGTAACATTAAACTGCTGAGTAAGAGCTTCTGTAGAAGATAAACAGTTCTGCACTCCTTACATGGTTTTTTTAATATTTTTCTTCATACAGACAGAATTTTCTTCTTCAATTGACTGTAATGTGGATGGCCATCACAGAACCACAGAATGTTTGGGGTTTGAAGGTACCTGTGGAGGTCATGTGGTCCAAACCCCCTTCTCAGGCATGGCCACCTATAACCATGTCCAGACAGCTTCTGAGTATCTCCAAGGATGGAGACACCACAACCCTGCTGGGCAGCCTGTGCCAGTGTTTGGTCACCCCCACAGTCAAGAGGTGTCTCCTGATGTTGACAGAGCCTCCTCTGTTTAATTTTTGTGCCCATCACCACTGGTAATGTCACTGGGCACCACTGAAAAGAGCTGGCTTTGTTCTCTTTGCATCCTCTCTTCAGATATTTATACACTTTGTTAACATTCCCCTGAGCTTTCTCTTCAGCAGGCTGAACAGTCCCAGCTCGCTCAGCCTTTCCTGATAGGAGAGATCCTCCAGCCCTGCAACACCTTTGCAGCCCTTTATAAGAGTCTCTCCAGCATGTCCATATCTCCCTCACACTGGGGACCCCAGCACTGGACCCAGCAATCCAGGTGTGGCCTCACCAGCACTGAGCAGAGGGCAAGATTCACCTCTCCTTTGACCTGCAATGCTCCTCCTAATGCAGCCCTCTTCCCTTCAAGGGAAGGACACATTGCTGGCTCTTTTTAACTTGGTGCCCACCAGAACCCCCAGGTCCTCCTCTGCCAAGCAGTTCCCCAGGTGGGTGGTCCTTGGCATGTACTGGTGGGTGGAGACTAAAGTCAAAGAGGAACAAGGGGGAATCTTCAGGGGGCATCAGTTCTTTTCTGACACAGAAAACATAGATCCACTATTTAGTTTCCAGTCTGATTAAAAAAATACCAATTACAGAAGCTCATTTTCTCCATATCTGATCCCTTACTGGCTGATCTTGTGCTGGTGAAAGGCTAGTATAGTTTATTTTGCCCTCTCAACAATTAATATATACATATACACAACTATGTCACATTGCAAACTGTTTTAAATTGGCACGTTTTTCTATGTTTGGTTGCACTCATTTGGCATGTACTTTGGACATCCTGACAACTTCCATTACATATGGTAACTACCCTTACAAGTACATCTGATCACACCCAGAAAGAATATTCTTATTTTTAAAGTTGCAAATAATCATTCTGTCAAATAAGTCCCCCACTCTAACTCCTGAAAAGTCACTGCTCCTGTGAAGACCAAAATTAACTCTCTTGCAGTTAATGAAGCTGTTGAAACATTTCAGCATGTCAAAAACTTTATTTAATGTTTCATTCAGAATGAATAGTTGCCTGTGGAGGAGTGAGCAGTTGCCAGCTTTATCACTGAACCTTCTCATCACAAATACATGGACAGCTAAAATATGGAATGAGACTTCAGTTCTTTTCTTAATGAGGCACTTTAGCTTTCAGCATAAGGTACAGAAATGATAAAACTGTTTACTTGCAACACAGTTTATAATTGGTGTATTAATTCAGATGATGGGAGCTTCCCACTGTGCTGTTCTCTCCTTAAAAAAAAAAAAAATTAAATCTCAGCAATAGTGTGTAATTTAAATGTCAAAAAAAGCTCACAAAAGGGGTGGAGTTCTCTCTCACACAGCAATTAGACTGAAACACTAAGCTTTTAATAACCACAATATAAATTGACAGCTATTTTGTATCTTTTCCTTTTGCCTGCCACAAACTTGCTATTAGCAGCCGCTGCTGTGAAGGTAGCTCATTTAGCCAGCTCTGTGAATCAGGTCACTCCAAATTATGCTCTCTCCTGCTTTTGCTTCAGATTTCAAAACTGTAACTTTCCACTAATAGACAAATATGGTCAGTCCCTGGTTAATTCTGTTTAATGCACATGTCTGTTTTACTAATATGCAGGTGAAAGATCATGCAAATAGCTAAATTTAATAATTTAGAAGAGTTACCAAGTATCAAAATATGAGTGTAAAGTAAGTGAGTTATTAGGGACCTACTCTAACAGACCACAGGAGATTAGAATTTTTTAAATCCACAGCTGAACTCGAAGAACAAAATTATAAGGAGCCATGTTCTGTAGTTGGTGAGTGGTGTTCAGCCAGCTATGACCATCAGATTGGAGCAATATCCCATTAATTTAAACATCTGCCTTTCTATTTTGCACAGATTTAAAGATAACTAAAAGCATTGAAAATATAATTTTTAATTTGGAAATTGAGAAAGAATAATCAGGGTTCTCTATAGCAATAGGAGAAGTGTAAAAGGGAAAGGTATCTGTACAGTTCTAGTTTTCAAACTCTCTTTAGAAAGAGAAGCTAGTCTTTCTTAGGACCCAAAAACTACAATTAAACAAGCTCTTCCAGAGTGCAAATCTGAGAAGCTGACATGGATCTAAGTAAGCTGATGAAAATATTCCAAATGCTTTAAATATTTCCTGGGAAATGTGCAAGATTTAAGAGTGCAGAGGGGTATTCACACTACCTAATCTTAGACCAGTAGGTCCTTTTTAATACTGGCTAATACAGAATCTATTACCCTTGGATGGCATTTAAGTACTTCCATAATTTAAGTGTTCTGAAATGTTTTTCCCAGAGCAATAATGAAGAATTTCCTTATACAGATCGTTAAAGATTTGTATCTAAAAACTAGAAAGGTAGACAATGAAAAAAAAATCACAAAATATCTCTAGCCTTCATTGTCAAAAAATCTGTTGTAGTTATTAGCTGCCATTAAATTTATTCTGGTCACCAAAAATAACATCCCAACGATTGTTACCATTTTCTGCTTTAAAACTAAGGCCTGTGTAATTAAAATCTAACAGTTATTTCCACCTTTTTATAGTTTTAACCTATAAACCAGAAGCATCAAGGCATTAAAATGGGACAATCAGAGCTCTGCCTGACAGAAAGATTGGACTTTTTTTAGGAATAAACATGTGACACAAGTTAAATCACATCACATTAGCAAACCTCCTATCTTATACAGATATACTTTAGCTTCTAACTAATGACCAGTTAGTTCCTGGCTGAAAATCAAACCCAGATAATCAGTTGGCATATCTGAGCATAGCTCTGCTGCAGTAATTTTATCACTGTACAGGATATGGCAAGACATTTCCAGCCATTTACTTACTGCATCCTAAAACTCACCCCCACAACCTTCCAGCCTGCACTCAGCACAGCACTTCAGGCATGGTAGGAAAGAGCTTACGACAGAAATAACCACAAGAATGCCAAGAAATGTCATTAAAATGGACACCATGAAGTACTTGAATTAGAAAATTTATGTTGAAGTATTGCCAGTACATTCCCAGTTGCAGAAATTCACTCATACATTGACATGACACCCGTTTATCTGGCTTATCAAAGGAGCCAGCACATTCCCTGAAAACTTATTAACCTTTAGCAAAGTCCAAATCATTGCTTTTGGTAAATCTGCTATTTTTGACAAATTGCTTACTCTCTAATCAAGGGCACAAGTGTTTGTCTGTTCAAGGATATGGGGTGGTCCTAGTCCTGCAGTTGACAGTGGAGGCTGCTCATCAGCTTTTAGAGATCATCCCCATGTGCCCCATGTAGCCCTGCACACTGGCCCCCCTCTGTATTTCTGAAGACATACTCAGTATGAAATGGAAACCCACTCATTCATCTCACTCAGCAAAGCCATGGGAATCAGAGAATTTACACTGGTAACTTACAAAAATTGTAAAATGTGTTGTATTCAGCATAAGGGCTACACATATCCCTGGGACCTTGATGGACTCTGTGGCCTAAACACAACTCCAAGCCTTGGAGATCAGAGATGAGAACTAACTTGTCATTCAGAGCAGGTATAATGATCTGCAGAAGAATAAAAGCTTAGAAAATAATTAGATTTTACTTTGGCTTGCTTTACAGTTCCTGTAGTATTGCTGCAGTATTTGTGTCTATACATTAAAACATGAAAAACAAGAAAAACACCACCCACCTGCAAAGCATATTTATCATTCCCACAGCTCTTGGATAAAGCTTGGAATAAATGGGGCTCCTAGGATAAGAAGCAACACTGTACCTATATACTTTCCCTGTTAGAAAAACATTAGACTATTGATCACATTCTTTGGTGGGCAGTTTTATACAAGTGTATCAACTATGTTCAAGGCCAACTGAACTATTATTTTATGTGAAGTTAGTCTCTGAATCTTCAGTATTTCTCTTCTAAGAAAATAATCTGGATTAAGGTCAGCTATCACTGAGGCACACACCTTCTCTTCAAGTATATTGTGAAGTTGGACAAACACTTCACAAGTCTGTTCTATCATCATCCACCATTTAACTGCTCTCCCACTACAGCTGTTCCTGCTCTTACTACTTCAGATCTAAATGCTGGAGAAATGCTGACCTTCTTAAAATTCAGTTCCATCATAATATGTTTATGCTGACAAGAATCTTATGTCTTAGAAAGGCCTATGTAACTACACTCTCCTCCCTGAATTTTATCCATAAAAGAACTACTACCAATATTTAAAATACTATCATGGAGTATTTTCCCTCAGAAGAATATGGTTTATGTATTGTTTCCTTACTTGGGAGGAATTTTAATTGCCTTGTGGAAGTCTATAATTCTTCCAAGAGCTTTTTACTACAGCCTGGCACTTTTACAGTTGATAATGAGTTCTTACAGTATCATATATTTACAAAATACCTTGTATGAAGCACTGTAAAATTTAAAATACACTTAGGTCTTCCACAAGTTTTATCAAGCTAACCAACAGGTCTGTGCAAAACCTTGATGCCTGGGCATAGGCAACACAGTTCTTCTTTGCAACCTGCAATGTTGGCAGCATTTTCCCTAGAGAAACCCTGGCCAGTGGCATGTCAGATGAGGCCAACCAACCCCATGTCCCTTTAGCATTTTCATTGTCAAATTAAAATGATTCCAATTTCAATGTCAATTAAAATGACTGGTGCTCCTAGGACAACTGCACAAGTGTCTTAAGCAGCATTGAGTGAGAGGACAGAATTCCACAAAGTATAAAGGAAGATGCAGTTGCAGCCTGAATAATATCCCAGTTTCCTACTTTGCAAATTTTAAAGATGCAGACAGCACAGGAATACCGTATTCAAGTGTCTTAGAACACATGAAATTTCTTTACATGCTACGAGTAAATCAAATAGAGTGGAAGCAGTGATTCCTACATGAAAATGGATTTTGCTTCTGTGTAATTGGAGATAGGCTGGTTATTTTTACATAAATAAATTACAAAGGAAAGAGAAAGCACAATTTTTCTCAGTAGCTTTTCTGGAATTGTTCTTCAACCTTGTAAAAATAACAAAGAAAATTTGTTTCTTACCCCACTTATCTTACAGAAAGACTCAGAAGATGGTAAAGCTAGTGCTTAAAAGCACATCCATCATATCTTTGATCATAAAATCAGTCAGTAAGGAAAAAAATACCCTCTTCTATCCTGCTATTTTAAAAGGTTTTAAAGATACACCCAATTGCCACAATTTAGAACAAACCCTCTAAGTCATCCCCCTGAAACACTTTGTGTAAGGACAATTAATTATGAATAAGGTTATGGTTTTGGCACAACAGTATTTAATATATTTCATTGCAGAGGCTCAGGGAAAAGAACAATAGTCATCAAAAGTTTTGCAAATGTATTTGCTGTAAGCTTTCAGCAGGAAAATAGTAAACAATATTCAATACAATACCATTAAGCAAGTACACATTCTACTGTGATTTATACCCTGAATGCTGAAGTTTGGACATCAAATATCCTCATTTTTTCTTCTGTGGGCCAAAATCAGCAGCTGACCTATGTGATCTAGTACAGTCTTCCCTTTAAACAGCAAATGAGTCAGAATTCTTTAGATGCCATAGCATAACCACAGCCTTGATGATGAAAGCTGGCCAAATGCAAGGCAGAATTACAGAAGCTGTTTTGTCCTTGTGCCTAAGCTCCCAGGGCTCACATGGAGGTACCAGCACTCTGGCAGGTCAATACCTATGGACACAAAAAAGATGCTTTCCATCAATTGCTCCCCAGAAATGAAACCAAGGAGAGCTTTGTTCTTCTGATAACAAACTGATCTTCGTCCAGCAAAGCAAGGTTCGCGCTCAAGCATTTCCCTGCTCCTGAAGGAAAACGTGTGTCTACATGCTCAGAGACTCAAAACTGACTAATGTTTCTCTGGAGCACAGAGGGGAGAACAAAACAAATTCAAGCCTTTCCTTTGGAAAGATCTGGCAAACGTCCAAAGCAAAATGATGCCATTTTTTTAAGCCAAGGGGAAGGGTTGGTGCTGGGCAAGAAATGCAAGTCTTAGTAGCAACCACTGCTCTGCAGTTCTGCTCTCATCCTGGGAGACAGGAAAGCTGGGTAAAAAGATGAGCTCATTTACTCATATCCAGCACCACTAGAGCTAGGATGGATATTTCATCTTGTAAAGACACCAATCCATGTGTACCTTTTAAAACAAAAAGTTTTTCCTGCTTTTCCTGTATGTTTTTTTATATCATACAGGAAAGCCTGTCAGAGCTTGTCAGATCATTCTAGTAGCAAAACCTCCCAAAATACAGATTTCCTTGAGAGCCCAGAGGATAAGATTGCTGGTTGTCTGTGGGTTTATTGGCAACATCAGTTGTAACTAATGACTGAGGCAGTGTGCTGCCCAACAACCAACCCCAAATTAAGCTGAGATTTTGCCAGGTTTTTGCTTAATTTCATCAACATTATATGATGCTTGCAAGGGAGACAGTGCACAACTGTGTCAGCTTTGTGCACTGGGAACTATAAAAATATTCAACAGTTGTAAAATATGCCTTTATTTTAAACTTTTACTTCTTGTTCTTATTATTTTCAAGGATAGTTAAAGGTATACCAATCTGAGAGAGTAAATATGCCTGCTTATGACAGCAGAAAATAGACTTGAATATTAAAAAGAAACACATCTCAAGAGGCAAGGGCAGTGAGACTTAAATCCAATTTGCAAGATAAAAGCTAACCAGACCACTTACTATTGCCATCTGATAGCATTCAATATTGCTTGAAATTCATTAATAGGCTAGGTAATGTAAGTACAGTGCATGTATACAAATTTAATTCTATTAATTTCTACATTAGAAAAATCTAGTGAAAGAGGAGGAGAATAATTATGAGGCAGTCTTAGTGATTTGTGGAAAAGGCATAGCAAAACTAGTCTAAACCTCAGAAGAATAATTATCCCATGAGACTCCCACCTCCTGGGAGTGCCCATTATTGTGCTAGGAGAACATAAAACTGACAGCTATTCAGAAAGACCTCCAGAGCAATTTTGGCTTAGCTCTACTGTGTATCTCTTGCCTTGTCATCTTTTTAGGGTATCTACAAGCTTCCAGCTAACTTACCAACATTGTATTTTATTTTTACAAGCAAGCAATAAATGCTTCTTTTATAGAATATATTTTGCTTAACAGTGCAAATGTTGGAAAAATGCTTATGCATCTTAAATAAAAGGTCATTCAAATTTAAACAGCTTTATAGAGTAATAATATTTCATTTAGATCTGCCTACTAACTGCTGATTGCTTAGTCAGATTAGGTGGAACTCTAAATGAAAGAGAAGCAAAGCATTTTATTATCATTAAATATTCCCATTATGGCAGCATTTGGAACCCAAAATTAGGTTTGGTGTTACATCCAACTGCTAAAAAGTACAGTTTAAAAATAAAACACAGCAGTCACTGACCTAAAAGTGCTTGTCATTATAGTGTGTGGCAAGCATCCAACAGATAAAAGGAAAAGAGATGGAAAAGGAATAGGGTAACAGGAGTGCTATCCATGTCAGCCAGAAGTACCAGTCACAGCATCCTCCCCTAACTATTAGGAGAGTAGTTTCATATGAATGTAATGGAAAGATAACTAGAAAACAGAAGATGTTGGTAAAAAAATAATAAGCAGCACAGGGCATCACATAAATACACTAGCAGTAACTTAGGATAAGCTGATTTATTATTACATGAGAGAGGTTTGCTTATAAATGCTAAGAAAAATGGTGGAGATTTAGTTTCTTCTGAGAGCACAAGAAAAAACAACCTCAATACATTTATGTTACATTTTTATAGAAGTGACACATCACATAAATAATAGAATTATTTTGGATCAAGGTTTTATAATAACCTATCTCTACTGAAGAGTGAATTATTCCAAAGCAAACTGCAGCTCACCCTGGGCACATCCTTCCTTGCTTAAGGTGCAACAGAGGACAGCAGCTGACTTCATTGTATTTTCAAAGACATGCCTGTAGCCTATTGCTCAGCAGTTTGATTTCAGTGCTTCATTTTCTCTGATGCCAGTCAATTTACTACACTGCTGCTGTGCAAAGTCTGGTCCAGGGTCCCCAAATGGTAAACGTTTTCAACAGATAAATGCTTCTTTTCTGAACCTAATTTATTGTCTAGAAGAACCACATTTCCTCCCAGCTTCTCACTCATTAGGGTCCAAGACTCAGCTGGAGTGAGGAGCCAGATTTGAGAGCAGTCATGTGTATCCAATGAGGTCCAGAGGCTGCCCACTGGTGCCATTAGACAGTGGAATTCAGGGGAATGCCAAGCCCTGCCGCAGGCAATTTACGCTGACAAAACCCTTGGATAGGAGGAGCTGTGAAATGTGAGCTTCCATCGGCCAACCCAGCCGTTTGTGTGCAAGAGCTCTGGAAGAATATTAGCATCAGAGGTGGTTCTTCATGATCATTAGCTGCAAATCACACTCCCCCTCCCCAAGAAAGGCTTTGCAGGCACTCCAATACAGCACGAGAACCTTGGACAAATCCTATTCTCAAAACACTCACTTGAAAATGCTTCAGTGTTTTTATAACAACGGGAGAAATGACTGATTAGGTGCCAAAACTGTTTGATACCATCTCTGAAGAAAGGCTTTGCAGCTCTTATGATTTTTCTTAAAACAGTTTCAACTTTAAGTTGCAATGTCCTTCAAAGCACAAGTGTCTTTTTGTACCAGTTCCAACAAGGATTTCAGAGCTGAGCCCTGACTGCTCCTGCTGTTCTACAGAAGTGTTATGTTTTGCATATCCTAGACTGGTGCACTATATTCCTGCCCTATTTATTCTGCACTCAATTATTATATTTACTGTCTTCTGGACAATAGGTAACAAATCCTTGCATGGTTTACTTAAGAAGTGCCACAAAATAGGCATCAGCTTAAAATTTATCAAGGAGTGAACTTAGGTGGGAATAAAGTAGCATTAATAAAGTAGTGAAGAAACATCTCCTAGGAGGTAAAAAAATGAATGCAGCCTACAACTGAGACCTCCATGATGTTTCAACTCAATAACAAATTTTATATTAGAGATTACCAAACTTTGATTTATAAAACTTACAACTGCTCCATTGATTTCAGTAGGGTGAGAATGATTTATTTCAGCCAAAGAGCTGTCCAGAGTTATATATAATCATCATGGGCTCAGAAATCCCAGTGGTCATGGTGCTAACTGCAGATGGCTCTCACATTCTTTTGGTAAGCTCAGTACCAGTGACTGCAATAGATTCTACTTACATTTACCAATTACAATAATTTTATTCATGCACTATATAATACTAACCAGAGCCTGCCACTCTCATTATCCCTTACAGTCCAAGACTCTTGCACTGAAAGAGCACTTGATCTTTGCATGTCCAGGTCTGCAGAAGTACTCTCCTATGACAGATTTTGCATGCACTGCTAAGGCAGTAAAGATTAAAAAGAACTACAAAAGTCAATTCATAGAAGTATACACTGGTCAAATACAGATTCTGCCAATCACTGAATGAATTGTTCAGTCCAATGGAAAAAACCCCAAACAATTACTAAAAACCTCTTTAAAAGCTAATCTAAAAACCTACCAAGATCCCAAAATAGCAGCAGTATTAAAAACTTTTAAATTCAAATCCATTTTAAGTCCAATTCCTTCATCCTTAAATATTATCAAGACAACCTTATTTTAGAACAGAAAGCTGAATCTTTACCTATAATCAAAGTAAAAGACAGCAGACCTGAACAAACACCAATGCTGTACAATCAGATTCTGAAATGGATGTGTTTCCAATGACTATATCCTAATGTAGACAAAAAAAGTTTATTGAAATCCAACTTTCTTTTCTGAATATGCTCATATACATTTACCAGCATATATAGACGTAGATTTCTCTACCAGATGTACTTATTAATATTTGGTCTTTATTTTTACAGGTATGATCAGTGTACTCCATCCCTCTCACATGCTCACTACAACTCTTTTGATCCTTTATAGTTTCAGTGGATTTTTCATAATATATGAATCACTAAGTTTTCTTCCCTCTTTGCACTGACTTCCAAAATAAATGTTATGCTTTTACCAATTTTTTATTCAGAGTTTCACAGGTCCAGCTAGACAAAAGACAAACCAGTGACACAGTTCAGTGATGTAACAGGAGGGAACACCCTGAGATCTAGAAATTTTAAAGAATGGGCTTGCAATTAAAGGACAGCACTCAATCTTCAGACACTGAGTTCAATTTCTAACTCTTCCAAATGCTCCCTGTGTTAGGCTCCATTGCCATAAGAGAGAGAAAAACTTCCTTTCTGAACTCTCCTTGGGATGGAGCCACCTTACCCCAAGCCTTGTGCAGTAGCAGAATCCCTGTGCAAATCTGGTGTTTAGATATCATCACAAAATGACCCATAAATACAGCTGCTGCCTCAAATAACAGGACACATTTCAAAAACAAGCAGCTCTCTACAGCAGAAAAGCAGAAAGAGAGGGAGACTGAAGTAAACACATCCAATCTTCAATGCAAAGTTCAGTGGATTGGATACTTATAATCTGACAAAAATAACCCTGTGGTGCTGCAGTGCTCAAATCAGTGTGCAGAAATCTGTGGCAGCTGTTGAGAGCATCACTGAAGAGGGGCACGGGGAAGGAAACTGCTGTTGTATTATGAATCAAAATGTGTCTCAAGAGCTTTCATTCAGCATTCCTGAACTGAGATCTCCATAGCAGTCAGCAAAAGGTGGATTCCCTTCCTCCACTCTGGTTTTTATCTGCAACCCTGTCATGGTAGAGGAAGTAAGAACCTGAGGGCGTGGGTGTGGAAGGAAGTCAAGGAGCTTGAGCTGGGATAGAGTTAGTTTTCCTCCTTAGTAGCTTGTACAGTGCTGTTTTGGATTTAGGATGATAATAATAATGTTGATAACACACTGGTGTCCAAAACTGGCCAAAGGGATATTTCCCACATGGAGTATCATGCTCAGTATGTAAACTGGGGGGAACTGGCAAGGAGCTGCCAATGACTGGTGGCACGTTCCAGGAAGTGTTGGCTCCACACCTGCCCAAAGCACAGCAGGAGGGTGAGCAGGAGAGAAGGAAAGCAGCTCAGAAAACCATCTGCCTTGATTCCCTGCCCTCCATGTGGCCCTGTGAGAGCTGCCTGGCTGTGTGGGCTGGCAATGCACCAGCACTGCACGGTGCAGAAGAATCTGCTGGATCACACCTGTGTCTACCAGCTACCCTCTAACCAAGTGCTTTAATGTGGTTTTGGCTCTCTTGTACTACTTGTTCTGGACAAAAAGAGCAGGTCAGGTTAGACAAACCTGCTGCTGAATACTTATCTCAGCAGCTCTTTATTTGTTTATTTATTTTTAGTAGCACACTGGGCCTTGGTGGGCACCGCTGCCTTTTGGGCTCATCCCATAAATGTTTCTGTGTGCTGGACTAGTCCCAACTCAGCATCTCCTTCTGAGGGCCTTCATTTCTGATCACTGAGGTGAGTATTTTCAGCCAGCAGCTTCACTACATCAAACAATTATTATCATTCTGAGCGCTCTTTTCATTAGCCAAACATTTCTCTACACTCTTCTAAGCTGAAACCACCACTTCTATTTAATAGAACAGCAATTAACTTGAAATACTTGGCTTTTTACTGCAATGCATCACTCTTTCCCAGTCTGAAATGCTAATAAAAATTGTATGCTAACATAATGTATAAAATATCACCTCTGATTTTAAACTAAACCTAAATTTATCGTCTCCAACAGTGCAATACTGATCTACCCAATGAATATTAATGTAATAACTTAGGTAGCAGACTCTTATGACATCAGGGAACTAAATCAGAGTGGAGCAGACCATACAATGCACTGAAGAACATATCTGTTTTTCTGTTTCAATAGAATTTCAATTCTACTCAAACCTGAATGCAGCTCCAGACTGAAAAGTCCATGCCATGGACTTGAAATGATAAGGTATTTTTTGCTACCTGTCAGCTCTCATACCCCATGAAATATTCCATTGACCCCCCAGTAAACAAACTAATTGGCAATCTTGCAAACAACAGTCTCAAGTTCTTTTATTTCTTCTAAGGCATCATTAGCAATTATAGGATGCTGGCAAGACAAATTGGGTTCTCACTTATATCTCTACAACCCACCTCTCTCCTGCTTGGGTCCTTAATCCTTACCCACTTCCACTGAAAATGCAAATCTTTGCAATTATGACTGCAGGTATAATGGTACAACATTACTGCAGTAAAAATGCCCATTTACCTCAACAGTGCTTAAACTCCAAGCCTTGCATTGCCATGGATAAACATAAATTAACTGCAATGTTTAAATGCTTAAGCTAATATTGAGCAACCACCACCCAAAACCAAGACAGCAAACAGCACTGCTAAACTCCACAAGGAGTTACACCCATCCATTTCATCTGAAAAAGGAAGCTGATGCAATGCAAGATGACATGAGAAAGTGATGATTGATTTAGTTCCTCATGAATAACAAAGTACTCCCTAACTCCACAAAGAAGCAGATAAGTGCAGGAAGTAACTGAAGTACTGAGACAAAAGTTACCAGCAAACAAAGAACAACCCCCTCCCTCACCCCACCCCCCAAAAAAAAATCAAAATCATCCAAGTATGGTGGGACAGACAGAATTATCCAGGAAAAAAAGCTAAATCTCAAATAGATGTACAGATCAGGTGTCTTTTCTGATTTCAAGTTGTGTACTTTTTTTTTTCCTGTTCAAACTGGATGAGGCCATGTTCTACCTTACCCCCTTCTAAAACTTATTTTATATATGCAATTCCAACTCTATTCATTATTCATTTACTGATTTAGGATTTCATCTTGCAAACAAACTGTTATTGAAAATCTCTTGAGAAATGTCTCTTGTGACCTTTGAGATGTCTTCTTAAAAGAAACAATTTTGAAACACAACTGTGAAGCAGAACTTGCACACTGATGTCTCATTGAGAAAACTTAATTAAGGTCAAAGTCAACTGCTCTTTTGTTACTCTCTGATACTAGAAAAGAACCCAGGAATAAGCCATTTCAGCTTGAATAAGAAATACAATTAGTGAAATAGTGGATATTTGTGCTGCCATTAATGCATTACAAAACGCATCCGCTCAAAGACTTGAAAAGCTTTCACAATATTATTTATTTATCCACCCTATTGACAAATTGCAGGTACTAATAAAATGTACTAGAAAACACATTCACTTGAACTAAACATGTATAAGAGAAAGTTAAAAGGTCTAAAAGTCATGGGAACAAAGAGTGGCAATACTAAGGCACGACAAACTGCCCGTCTCAGCCGACACACTGTTTCCAAAGAATGAGAGCAGGACAACCAAGCTGAAGGAGCTTCCTTCCCACATGTCACCAGCAGAGCTCCATCACACCCACTCACTCTGAAGTGCTTTGGACATAAACAATTCCGTGGCGTACGGAATCAGTATCCATGTGGAAAAACCATGGGCAAAGTTTTCTGTATGCGTTGCTTTACCTTAACTTTCAAATACAGATTGTATCAGGATTGTACCATTATGTGGTTTCTGAAGTAAAAGATAGACAGGTTCACTTCCTATAGTTCAATTTTATGACACTTTAACTGCACTGAATTAAAAAATGGTAGCACTGTAGTGTAACTGTAAAAGTGTTATGTTGAACCAGAGCAATTCCTCTGAACAACATGACCATTTACAGCACCATCCCAATATAATACATATTTATAATAGAGTCCCCGCTGAGATAAATTAGTCACACTGCAAATAGCCATCAGGGATATGGAAAGTAATAGTTTCTCATGACCTGTTACATGTGTACAAAAGCAAGGGACTGAAATGATGTAAATAGTAAGATGGTATCTTTAGCAGGCACTCCTCTGCCCTGGGGGGAGAGCGACGGGAGCACCGTCTGTGTGCTCGGTGCTTTAATGAACACCCAAGGTGCAGGCACACATCCTCTCCAAGGAGCAGCTCTGCTGCTTACAGAGGCACCCCCGGAGGAGGAGGATACACACATTGCTCGGGGTCAGCCCCAGGAAGGTCACAGGCCAGCCACAGCTGAGTTAGCCAGCTAGGCAAAGGGAAACAAGAAGGGCTTCTGCAAGCAGTGCCAGCAGCAAAAGGAAGTTCAGGGGAAATGCAGGCCCAGAGATTACTGGAGGAGAATCACAATATGGAAAAATTTGCTTCCAGACCCTGGGATGGAGCACTACAGTTTTAGAAAGCTCGGGCTGTTGACAGATTGTAAGTGACTGGTTAGGGACTCATCAGCAAAATTCAATGTATTTATTCAAACACCTAGGACTGGAGGGGATTCATTCAGGAGTGCCAAAAGAGTTGGCTGATGTGATCGTGTGGCCATTATGTATGAATGAGAAAACACACATGATCAGAGTAAGTCCCCAGATCTGGAAAAAGACTGATATGCCTATTTTAAGAAAGGCAAGAAGGAGGACCAAGAGAGCAACAGGTCGGTCAGCCTCATCTCAGTCCTTGTACAGGCAGGAAACATATTCCTTGGAGTCTGCTTCCAGACACATGAAGGACAAGAAGGCAATCAAAAAGGCTCAACACAGGCAGACCATGCTTCATCGAGCAGACTGCTTCCTGCAACAAAAATAACCTGCTCTGGGGATGAGGGCAGAGAGGTGGATACAATATATATCCACTTATTACACTTCTTGACACTGTGACTGTCCCACACTCACTTGAAAATCGAGGAAGTAAGGGCTGGAAGAACAGATTCCTAGGTCTGCTGGAAATTGGTTGGTTGGACTGACAGTCCTGAAGGGACTTTAGAACTGCTCTGGTAATCAGCAGAGTACTGCAATATCAGTAGCAGGCTGATATTGTTCAGTATCTTCATCAGCTACTTGAGTGATAAAACAGACCCCTCAGCAACTTCGTGGACAATGGTAAATTACTTTTTAGCTCAATCTCTCCCTGAGAGATTCAGCTGAGAACCCAACGAGGCCCCAGTACTCCTTAAATTGAGAACTGGGACAAGAGAAGCTTCATCATGTTCAACTACAAGTGTGAAGTTTGGGTTCTGAGCAGACTAACTCCATACATCACTGAGGCCTGGAAATCGACTGCTTGTGTAGCAGCCCTGCTGAATGACCTGGAGGTCAGGGTACACTCCAAATAAATAGAAACCAACAGTGTGCCTTCTTCAAAAATAATACAAACACAATACAGAAGGCATGTGACCCACAAGGAAAGGTTAATGGAGCTGGGCTTTGTTAGTGTGGCAAAGGGAAGGTCAAGAGGCAGTCTAATAGCAGCCTACAATGGTGTAAAGAGCTTGTGGAGTGCTGACAGGCCCAAATTCACTGTGGGAGTAGCAGAAATATCACAAACTGCAGCTTGGATGCTTCAGAACTGACAAACATGATTAATAAAATTCTAGACAGCAGTGGAACAGGCTGTCCAGTGGGATGGTGCAACATCGATTCTTGGAGGTCTTCAGGACTAAGCTGGACATGGACCAGGTTCACCAGAGATAGTGCTGGAAATAGGCTTGATTCAAGACTTGCAAAGGCTCCTTCCATCCAACTTTTTTATGATTTAATGAAAAGATATTGCCCAGCTCACTCACACAGCCCTCCTGCCAGACTATAGAATCATAGAAATCATTAAGGTTAGAAAAATCCAACAGGATCATCAAGTCCAACCTGAGCTGCCTCAGCTCACAAAAGGGCATCAGGTAGGGTTAAACACAGACATGTTTTCCAGGCTGCATAAATTAACCACGCTTGTTTTGGATGGAACAAGGTCAGGAAACATCTTAAATACCATATCTGTGGGAAGATCTGAGAAAATAGTTACTTGCAGCACTACAGCCACGATAAGAAATTGAGGATGGGCTGGAAAAAAAGCTGCAACATGTTTCAGAGTTGGCAATAGCTGCTGTGTAAGTAGCTGTACACTTCTTAGCTTCTGCCAGGATTGCTCTCTATAAACCAGGAGCTTTACACCTTCCTTACCTCCTTGCAGTTGCTCTACAAACAGCTGCAACATGCAGTTTCATGTCTTGTCCTCTTTTCTTCTGATTCCCAACCAAACAGGTCCAGCTCACTGACATATACTGCATTTCTCAAACAGTGAAACTCATCACATCTGGAGTTTAAAATTTATTACACTGCATCCAAGCAGAAATTCCAACCATGCTGACACTGTCTTAACATCTCAGCCAAAGGTGTCCAATAAAAGCAGTTTAAAAGCTGATTAACACAATCCAATTAGCTGATTAGTCAAGATCCACTGCATGTACGTATGCAGAGTGTAAAGCTAGTAAATGGTGTCATGATAGTGGATAAAGAGGTAAGAACTGTCAAAACTTTAGCTAATAGCTTCTGATGGTGTGACACTGGCAGAAATAAACCAGTGGCTGAAACCCTGTCGAAAGTCACAAAGAATAAATCACAGACAACACATTGATGCTGTGTTTGGTATATTCTTTCCAAGGAAGATAAAATCGACACTACCTTTGGCCTGAATCTGCCAACGAAATGATGGGTCAGACTGGCATGTCATTTATACTTATTTAAAACAGGTTAATCTGATCTACTTTCCACCACACTTTAGATACTCCTGTGCATTGAGACACCTGGACACAAACCCACTAGCTATTGGTAAGCTGGTAACCAAACCGGTTTGGTTCCTCTGTCAGGCCTCAGACAGTCCAAAGGCTATGTCTGGACAGAATGAGCACAACAAAGTAGTTCTCAAGGTTTGTCTCAACCTAGCCACCCAAAAGTTGTGCATTTAGATCTCAGCTAACAATTTAGGCTACTTTAAGTACCTGTCTAAAGAGAAGTTTCCAGGTGTGTTTGAGTCCAGTGCAAGATAGATGGAATAAACCCCCTCTTTCACTCCCTTCTCCCACCAAGGGAGCTGCATCTCTCCACTTCTGCCATAGGGAAGAAGCCATTTCAGAACACTCTGTGGTCCATCATGGGGGAAGTTTTTCATCTCTACAGCACAGGATCTGCTTATGCGACTGTGTGCTGAAAGAGGAGATAGAAGATAAAGACTAGATAAAAATATTGTTTAACTAAATTTTTCAGCCTCTTGGAAGTGTGATTCCGAAGCCAAGAATTTATCATCCAAGGTTATGAAGAGATCCTGAACATGTTCATGCATAAAGGAGATGCAGAACACATATATGCATATGCACGACCTTATCTATGTTGCTCAGAGCAAGGCTGCACTTTCAATTGTCTAAAACTGAAATGCTGTTCCCCATGTGAATTAAGAGAATGCTTGACAGAGAAAAGACCTCATGGGATCAGTTTCAAACTGATTTCAGAGGAGTGCAAAATTTGCCCCTCAAGAGTTTTAATTTATGTGAAACCACCACAGGAAAATTAGTTTCCAAACCATGATGTAAAATTTTGCTATGTATTTTGCTGCTGCTATGTATCAAACTTCCTATTAAAATTAGGACCTCTAAAAAAATGTCAAAGGAACTGAATATATCTAATGTAAAGGAGACCCCCAAATACCTCCAACAGCTCAGACCCACTGTCTGAATGTTTTAAATTAGATGTTGGCTATTGTGTAGCTCTGCTTAAAAATGATCTGCACATGTACTTATTTCACCTAAGAATTCTTTCAACCATATTTAAAACAAAGGTAGGAAATGAGAA
The DNA here is from genome assembly GCA_013398075.1 of Notiomystis cincta. Lineage (NCBI taxonomy): Eukaryota > Metazoa > Chordata > Aves > Passeriformes > Notiomystidae > Notiomystis > Notiomystis cincta. The sequence continues at coordinate 223,630 of VZRX01019535.1, forward strand.
CAGAATTGTAAATAATTAAAATGATTTCTTTTGACAGAGAGACAGGAAATCACTGTTTTAGTTTCTAAATCCTGAGTTTAAGGAGTTCCCTTCAGGAGGAACATTCACTCATTTTTAGTGGGCATATGCTTCAACAAAGAAAATGGAAAAGAGTGAGAGTAAATTACAATTAGCAACATCAAGTTTGATATCAGAACATGTTTTTTCCTCAAATGAAGAGTGACAAAAATGAAGTTTTACTTTTTCCTCTTATGTGCTACTGATTTGCTGCTGATGCTCTACTCTCCATTCCCAGGTCTGCAGAAGGTCAGGCTACCCTCACACAGAAGGCTCTAGAAACTGGAACTGTCCCACAGCCCATCAGAACACACAAAGTCATTATCAAACGTTGGCCTTTCCCCAGACTGGATACTTGGGGCTGGGTTTGTGGCACAGTTTTCATTTTATTTTCCAAGAGGAAAGCTTCAGTGAAATAAAATTCACCTCCCTGTAGCTAAATCTACAGGCCAGAGAGGAAAATAAAAGGAAATGCGTAATTCTCCTAAAAAGCCATTCAGCACTCAAAGCCCCGCTAATGATAGGGAAGGAAATAGAAGATTATTCTAATTCATGACCCAAACTTGGCTTTAAATGACTAGGATGGCAAAAATAAGAAAAATTACAAGCTGCTTCACTTGATACTTAACACAGTACAACTTTGGGAGCAAGAAAAGAATACAGATAATAAAAAACTAGAGCACTGCACCTCCTTTGGAATCAAATACCATGTATTACTGACAGCTTTCTTCTTCCACACCCATCTAACATTTCTTGCCATGTCCTTCCTATTAAATATAACAGTCTTGTAGTCCTTTTTGTAGAGATCAGTGTGCAAGGGGCAGAGGTCACAACACAGAGTAGATGCCATTAAAAGTCTGACAAGGTACAGAACATGTGAGACCATGAATTCCTCCTGCAACTGGTCATTTTCAGATCTGAGTCTGGTTAAAATTAAGGGTATTTGGCACTTACCAAAACTAAAGCTGAATACAAAAATATAGCAGTGTGTTTAATTACAGCAGTAATTTAAGATCCTTCTGGGGAGGGTGGTAATGATCAGGTATTTTGTACTTCAAGCTATGTCCCCCTCCCAGAAGGCATCAGCTGTACTCCTCAATTGACCTTTCCTTGCAGCTACTTTTAAAGAAATGAAAGGGCCATATAGCTAAGGAAGAAAACCCCTCATAGCAATAACAAAAAAATTAAATTATATTTTAAAAATCACTATGGCTGCTGCACTGCTACTGAAGCATCTTCCTCATTCCTAAAATTAGTGCAGTAAATGTTACACTTCAAATTCCTATAATCTTTCCTGAAAGCCTCCTTCTGAAGAAAATGAATGCAGAAAAAAGACTGACATTTTAAAAAGTTCTTGCAGTTGCTGTAACAATAATCTGTATAATTTTGTAGCCATTTAACCCTAAAATACCTTTTGAAACATTTTTGTCTAACTCTTTAGAAAACCCCATTTCTCTCCTGCGTTCCCTTCTCCAATCCTGAGATAATTCTAAAGCCATAAACGTTTAAAAAAATGGCATCACACACTTTGCTCTGCATCCACATGGCCACTGCCATTCATTCAATTTAAGAAAAGCAAGTAATTACTGTGAATTGCAAATTAAACTGTATTTTAACCCTTTCTCTCTTGTCTTTTCAGCACTATTTGCCTACCACTGTTTTCAGTGTCATGTGTATACTAGTTAGTAATGCTGCTTTACAAATAACAGTGTTGTGAGAAGAAAAGAGCTTTAAAAGACAAACATAAATTTTAAGACTGAGAGAAGTTTCTGACTAATTCTCACTGTGAGCTTAACCACTGCATTACTTTAGCACTGAAATAGGTCAGTGTGTGGAACAGGCACAGTACCTTTAATTACATATAGGCTTCTTGCTACATTACTGTCTTCAGTCAAAGTGATCTGGTCATTTTGTTAAGTTTCATAGGACACCAGGCCTGAGACTACGTGATGTCATATATATCATCTCCTTATTTTTCCTAACATTTTATGGAAATGCACCTTTTTGAGAAGTGTTCAGTGTTGACTGGAAGGAATCAAGGGATGCATACTGCACCATCTCCCTCGCTCATTCATCATTTCTCACATTTAATTGCATACCTGATTTCCACTTTGACTTTATCTGGTTTTTGTTGGTGACTATGACTCATTTTCCACTGAATTAAAAAAAGCCTTTAGCACCCCATATCTCCTCTGTGGAGGAATTTGTACACTGTAATCTAGCTCTCCCTCAAATTCCTTTATGACAAAATAAGCCTGATGTCTTTTTTATGTTTATTGTATAAGACTCAGTCATTACTCAGACCCTATCTCTGGTGTCCCTCTTGTTTGCTGTTACCTTTTACAACTTCCTTTGTGAAGGAGATGAGGACTGACTCAGTACTCTAGTACCAGTGACATGCACACTGGCAGTCATTGGTCTGTTCCTGATAGTTACTGCCCTACTTACATGTTCCCAAAGTTTATAGGCTCATTTTTTAAAAGCCTCTCTCGAGTTGTGTTTTCACTATTAGTCTTCAAAAAAAGACCAGTTTGCTGGGACACTGTAGCCCCATTCTGACACAGTCAATCAGAGATCATCCTTTAAAGCAGGAGCTGCTTTAGAGGTTTTTTGGGGTTGGTTCAAATAACCATACAGTTCTGCACAACTGCCTTGCCCTCATTATTTACATCCATTAAAGACAATCTTGTGTACTTCAAGGTTGTTGATCAAAGCTTCATTCCTCTGCAACCCAAAGAGCCACGAACCCAGTTCAGTCTTTATTCCTCATAAGTGCTTTCTGGTAAATGTCATATTACTTTTCAAACCTATTCAGATCACCACACTATCATCTGTTTCACATTGAAATTACACTGAAAAAAATCTGCAAAAAACCAGCAAGGAAGCACAAGTAGGGCCAATCCTGTTTCATTCCAGCTCTTTTCATCACTCAGGCATTTTGAAAAGCCACAGAAAAAAGCAGAGCTCATCAACACTCACCATGTGCCTCAACTGTCACAGAACATAAAGCAAAACCAGGGAGAAAGAGAAATGCAACTGTGGTGCACTGAAACAACAGCAAAAACTGCCAGTGCCACAACTTTCACGACAGATTAACTGCGAAGTTTTACAGCAGCTAAAAGCATGTTGTGTGGGAAGACTGTCCAGATTCATCCTAGCATTCTGTCACCTTGCAAATGAGCATTTTGCAAATCCTTATGGTGAAAAAACCACACGGAGTGCACCACTCGTATTATCCAAAACAGGCGTATTAAAAAACTTCCCTAATCCATTATGTAGCACTGCAAGCCAGTTATCAGAGAAGTGGCAAAGCTTAAAAGCCCACCAACGATTACATGACTGAAAGAAAGAATAAGTCTTCACTCTCCTCCTTAGCTGGTAAGAGTTAACTAGGAGTCAACAGCCTCTCTGCATCTTAAGGACTAGAGATTTTTAAAAGCTTCTGACAATCCAATATAATTTTAGACTCTGAACATCTCAAATTTTCCTTTCCCATCTAAATAGTGTCTTAAGGCTACAAGTGTTTTAAGTGTCTTAAGGCTTACATTTTATCAGCTGCATCCCCAAAAACAAGGGTTAAAATTTTTGACTTACCAATGTGGGGAAGACCACAGAAGGGATTTAAGAGTTTGGTTTGTTAAATATAAGAGCAAAGTGTAACTGCATAGCTGGCAGTCAAGGGAGCATGAGAGGAGGAGGAATATAACAGGAGAGAGAATACTGGGGGCTGCTTTGAGGCAAGGGAGCACTGAAGACCAAAGAAACTGCAGCTGCAGATGCTGGGGAGAAGCACAAGGTGAGGAGGTGAATGTTACGAACCCACAGCAAACCAGGTTTCATTGCAGTTCTGCTCATGGAAGAACTTGTTCTTGATCATGATGATTGCCCAATTGAGGAAGTATTATATTCATCCTCTCTGGTGCCAGGCATAACTGTACATCCAGCCAAAGACTCCATTCATTGTCCTTTTATTCCTGCAATTGTGAATCATCTCCGCCTTTGCATATTCATGCCTAAGCCTGCAATTAACCTGCCAGCCACGTTACTCACAGGTAGAAATTGCCAGGTTCCTTTCTTACTATTTATTCATTTTTGTTTGGGCAATGAAGATAGGGTAAATACATATAAACTCACATGGTATTCTATATACTCTCCAGCCTATACCTGATTATTAAGAGCAAATGATCTTATCACACTCGGATACAAAGCCAACATCCTATGAGAGAACTGCATATCTGAATCAGATACTGAAAGACATTTAAGACTGTCTTAAACTTTGGAACCAAATAAAAGGAAAAACAAGATGCAAATCTTATACCAAATAGTTTGTATTATAAAGAACGAGTGTTTACTTAGCAAAATACATGTAAATACTTGCATTCAGGTATCAGGTATTAAAAATGAGGTTTTCTGCCTGTTCTGTGTTCCTGTCAGCATCGGCACAATGCCAGAGGCTCATACTTCTGAACTACTATGAATTTAGCTGTGCTAATCTGAGGTTAGCTGGGGCATTGACCCTGTTTTCAAGAGATTCTGAGTCCTAAATTTTCATCTTTAGAAACTTTCAACCAGGTGTTCTTGGGGTACCAAGCTGCTCACCTAAAATTTGGATACACTAATCACCAGTTGTTATTGAAGCCACTGCTTTATGTCACATTTTCATCTCCTTTTTGTGAAGTGAAAATCTCCACATACCTATTCAGGGCTCAGCACTGAGGTTCTCTGTTGCATGCCCAGGATCCTAGAAGTTCAATTGTGTAGTTATTCTAAATATTCATTCAACAGAGTCCTTGCAGGCTTGCCAGCTGCCTCACCTGGGCTGCTCCACACTACCAAAGTATACTTACAGTCTTCAGAATGTATTCTCTGTTTGGCTTTGACTCTTTTCAACCTTGTGTTTCAGTCAATTTGAATTACTGCGGACACTCTTGCAGTGAGGTCATCTGAAAGGTACAGCTAAGGTAACGACACACTTTTACACCATCAATGAACATTTTGACTGCAACCCTAACAACATTCTCATAAATCTTATTGCTACACAGAGTTGAAAGAACCTGAGTGCCTGTGTTATATGCAGACTAACATTATGATGTGCAGACTGAAAACAAAGAACAGCTTCAAACAACCCCGCTGCCGGAGGTAAAAGAGGCAGAGGGAGGCTCCTCTTGCAACGAAGCAGCTTTGAAGCTAACAGCATTAGTGACAGGTCTAGACTAGCATCAAGCCCATAAAGTAAACAAAACACATGTAGGTGAAATTTGGGATTATCAGCCTTACAGTGTCTCTTAAAACAATTGTTTCATTGTTGATATGTTCCATGGCTTTCGGAATCATGCCTCCTATTAAAAATTCTCACGTGTAACATNTTGGTTATTTCACAACGCTTTACACACCTGATTTCTCAAAGTCATCTAGTCATGTTTTGCTTCCTTATAATAGACATATATAGACTTTTAATAGACCAATTATAGACTTAAAAATAAGTGATAGTTGGGACATGGGATTGAAGTCAATCTATTACTGAAAGTGTTGTCCTGATTGCATTGAAAAGAGGGTGGGAAACAAAAACTTCACCTCTCCTGTTAACACCATACAAAGGATAAACTAGAATTAGAATGACCTAGTTTAGTCGTATTGTTATAATATGGATTATGCAGATTTTAAATTTTAAACCAAGACTGAAGCATTTATTTCTATTTCTCATGTCCAATAAAGAAAATTACTTAGGAGTACTTGGGGATTTCACATGATCTTGGCATCTTGTGCAAGAGACCCATGGTAGTTACACTGTTGTGGCTTCTCCTACTACCCAAAAATAGTAAGCAGGTCCCTCAGTAAATTATCCCTGAGCACAGGATGAATCCCTACCAAACTGCTTGTGTTAGGTTATTGAATCTGGAATGCTTGATTAAACTGAGGCTTCTGCCCAGAGATGGGAAACCACTGATTTCTTTCTATTCAAATTTTAAGTACAACAGTATATATGAAGTATATTTTAAGCAACATGTACAGTATGAAATATGCAATGAATTCCAAATTCTTAAAAAAAAAAGTTCAAAATTGTCATTTTAAACTTTCATTAACAGCCTCTCCCTGATGAAAATTTTGTTAATACTGAAGTTGATTATACCATGCTCATTCCTTAAGGCATTTGTCTGAATTTATGGAATAAATACATTTAACATAAAAGTCACTTTCCACAGCATGCAAATGTATGTTACTGCATAAAACATTCAGGTCTTCTTTCATTAAAAGAAAGGTAGAGTCTAACACACCCTGTTCTAACAGGTTGTCTAAAGACAATCTTCAAGAAAGAAGACTGATATTTTGAAATGCAACACTCTTTGTCTCTGAAACTCTGTCTGCTTTATACCTTTTGCCATTTCCCAGTGTTACCCACCACTCTATCAATTACTTTCAAAAGCTGGAGGCACTTTCTGCTTCTTCCCCTGTCCAAGCCATGTTCATGCAGTGCTACTTCTTCACATCTCTAGGGCTGTCTCCTTTCCCAAACAAGCAAAAATTGTTCTCCAAATCCCATGACCTCTTGTCTGGATTGCTGATTTGTTCAACGACAGGTCAGCAATGTTTTCTGTAGGTCTAACTAGGTCATAGGAGGGAAGGCTGCATCAACATAATGATTTCTGAAGGGCCCTGGGGAATCCAAGGCTCGAAGAACCTCTGGGTGGACAATCCTAACTACTTCTCTTGCACTTCTAACAGCATTTAGACTTGCTGTTGGATACATGTTCTCAGAAATCACTGTATTTTTTTCATACATGAAGTTACCTAGTTACATCAAGCCCAAATAACATTTTTCCCAGGAGTAAATTTGCCAAAAAATGATAAGTCCAAAACCTAAATACCATCCATGTGAACTAGACAGCTTGCCTTAGCCAGCAGCTTGCTAACTTCATTCTGATTCTGAGGATGCCAATGATGACTGAAGCTTTCCACAGACATTCAGTGTTTTCTCTCACTGGAGATCTGATTCAATGTTTTATGTACTTGGTCTGTAATAAGATCTGTGCAGAAGGGTTCTGATGTATATTCCTTGCACTCCCAAACCTCCTACCACCACTCACAGACACTCCTGGAGTTCAGGCAACATAGGAGCCATTTCTAAAGAGTATCTTAACACACAAAATCATTTTTTCCATAGGGAAGTAATACACAGCTGGTGCATGTGAGGAGAAATCTCAAAATATTCCTTGGTTTGATTTTTGAAAAGCCTGAAGCATTTGGTAAATAATCTCTTTCCTCAGCAGCAGAATTATGATTCTGAAGCCACACTGTACAGTTCATGCCCAGCTGGTTTTGCTGAGCAGAAAGCAAATGTGAACCAGAAATTGCATAAAAAGCACATCTTTAAAAATGGTGTTTTAACATCCTGAAGCTTGAACATCACAACAAAAATATTCTGTACTACACAGGACATAGACTGAGCAAGGTTTTCTGAAGAGGTAAATGGTGGTTTGTGGGACAAGGTTCCCAGTCCCAGCTCAAACATTATGGGCAGAATGGCAATAAAACATCAGAGTATAAACATGGCTAGTCAAGAAAAGAGGCATGCATGTAAAAATATTTATAAACAAAGCTAGAATACCACACCTTCCAAGTCCTGATTTTCTGTGAAACATTTAATTGTTACTCATTTAAAAAACAGGATATGGACAGTTTAAGAGGGGAGTGAAAGCGTGCGGGGCTGCACACGATCATTTCCTGTCGGGCTTCACCAGCTCCTTCTGTGACCCATGCTAATCAACAATCAGAGATAGGAAATGCCTTTCAGAAGTGTTCCACTACAGAGAATTCAAGGCAGACTTTTAATAACAAAGCCCACAGCAATGGTATTTATCCTGGATTCCAATATTTTGTGAGGATCCTCAATATCCCTAAAAATTTATGCTTTTCTACAATATGAGATTTCTAGTTTTATATTATTTCTATACTTGTTGAAGTCTCTGTAAAAATTATGAGTTTTGAACACATCTTCCAGATGTGGAAGAGATTTTCATCAGATGATTAAATTTAGTAAACTTAATATGTTTCTGAAGATTCTTTTCACTGTGAAGGATTTTCTCTTCAGAATTTAATCTGTAATTTGCATTGGACAATTACTACTGTATGTACTATTACTACTATATTATCTTACTAAACAAGTAGGAATTTAATCTGTAATTTGCATTGAACAATTACTACTGTATGTACCATTGCTACTGTATTGTCTTACTAAACAAGTAGGAGACATATACATATACATCGTAATCCACACTTTCAAATTTGTTTTGAAAGCTTTTTTTTGTTTTTAACCAAGAAAAAGCAAACATCTCAGGAAGTGCCAAGGTATTCCATCTATTTTTTTTTCTCTTGGATAAGATGCTATCTTCTTTTTTTTTTTTTAAATTTCTTTTTCAATTCCATCTGTGTTATAAAGAAACTTCAGAACATAAACCAAAACACCAGCATATTTTTATCAACAGTCTTGCAAAATAAAGATGACTAATGTATGAAAGGCATACTTTCCCAGCTATTTCCTTCACTGCAGTCAGGTGCTACCTTCAAAATCTGTCACTAAATTCTACCAGTGCTGTATGGGTCAATGCACTAAAGAAATCCAAAGAGGTAATTCAGCTTCCAAGCACCTACTCTGACTCAGTCTGGTACCCCTCTGATAGTGCTACTTCAACCACAACCCTTAAGATTTTGCATCTATACAGCCCAGTGCTCCAACAGCTCCTCATGTGAACAACACAATTAGTGAATTTACATATTACAAATATTGTTTTTCCAGAATAACTCCTCTCATCGTCCTGACAGTGAACAATGAACTCTATCCGACATTACCGAGTACTCACCTTCACTCATTAACTTTCATTATGAAGACAGCAGGGCCAGTGCAACTCTCTCTTCCTGACCTCCTATTTTCTCCCTTTTCTATACTCTCTCTATTTTTCTTCTACAAACAGTTATAGCCACTCATGAGTAATTTTTTTCATTTTCCTAATGTTCAAACTCACACGTTCATCTTTCACCTTTCCTTACTCCTAGGTCTGGACCAATCTTTTCCCTTAAATTCCCCTTAAGGCTGGGCAAGTATTGGCTCAGCGCTGCTGCTGGAAAGAAGCTAAGAGAAATTAAGCAGCAGAATTACATAAGTTTGAGCATTCCCAAAAATGCTGTGCTTGTTAAGATCTAAGTAATGCAAAGGTAAATGCACGAGTTCCTTAGCTGCATAAACAGCAGGAAGAATGCATGAGCATTAACATATAAAGCATGTATCCATGAACTGCTGCAGTTTACAATATCACTTATCACCTGAAATTACAATCAGAAGAACAAAAAATACCTGGGTGGGACAGGATGAAAAACTTCACAAAATTCAGTGAATTCCACCTGGAAAGTGGGCCACAGTTCCGTAACTTTTCTGCACCCTCAGTATTTCTTCTGCTCACTTAATTACATTCCAAACTCCAAATTCTGGCTAATGCATTTGCATATGCTTTGTACTTCAAAGACTGACTTGCTTATTAGCATAGCCTAGTTCCTGTTACTTGTATAAATAACTATGAACAGGAGTCACATTGATCTAGCTGCACTTCATTTCTATTGTCTGTACTGGGAATTCCTCAGATTCAAGCTCATGGAAATTTTTGTTTGGTATAATCAATTTTTGATTATGTGTTTCTACAGGGAAAAAATGTCTCTCATTAATAGAAGAAATTAATTTTGTTAGGGAAGTTACAGATGTTTGCAGGCTCAGCGGTAGGTAGTAAAAAGTTGATGTCAAAACAAATGAACTGAGATACAAGGAATATATACAAAGTATTAAATACAAAGACTAGAACATGGAATTTGATCTGATGTTCAAACACTTTGGAAGAAATACTTCATAGACATGGAATTTTTTCTAAAAGGGGCTTGATTTTAACAGAGTTCACACATTTGAAAAAGTATTTGAAAATTTGCTTAATTTCAGAAGCTTTTTGCAAGCACAATAAAGCTGTTAAAGTACAATGTATGGTACACAGGTCAAGCAAGGTGTGGATACAGGCTTGCTCAGTTCTAACCCTTGGCAATACCTAGGGCCCCACAGCTAAACTTCACATGAGTACTATGGCCACTGAGAAGCTGCTGAATCAGCTGTAAAATGTACTTTAAAAAAACACATTGAGGATTTCATCAGGATTTTTCCTCCTCAGCCTATTCCTTGTTTGACAAGGAATGTTTCCTCCAAGAAACTGAAGCTGTGTTTTATTTCTGAAAGAGCATGTATTGTGGCATCACCACATCCTGCCACTTACCACAACAGCACTTTAAAAAGGAGATTTAACATCCTCCTGCAGGATGACCAGAACACCTCATTCTGGCAAGCAGGACAGAAGAGAAGGTAAACACTTTCTCTTGGAGTGTGCAGGATAAAATTCATTTTCTGGGGTTTTATTTTTTCTCTCTGACAATGCATTTAAATACATCTCTGAATTTCTCCTAGAACCTCTCTGGAAATGTCACCCAGATGAAACTAACTCAGAGCCATTGTTCAATGAGTTTGTAGACACTGCCTTTCTTTAACAGAGGAGCAGGGAGGATAGTGGACAGACATGACTGGGCCTATGCCATCTGCAACAGCTTCCTCAGCATCCCCTTTTCCTCAGTGTCTGACCAGCTGTGGCCTCAGAAAGTCCATTTGTATGAGGTTGATCCACTCAACAAATCAGGGCATGTTCTCTCTCTGGTAATGTAGCAGACGAAGTCTGGGCAAAGCTTGGTGTTTTGAAAAGTGTGCTTTCAACTTTCTTCTAGCCAGAAAACAATGGACAATTATTCATTAGTTTTAATCCCTTATAACCTAGTTTGTATAAACCATATAGCCCATGTCAAAACAAGAACAAAGAGGAAGTTCCAGTTTCTTCACAGCTTCTCCTGAGCGTGCAGTCACCACCAGTATCGTTATGGAAATGACGCATCCTTTTGGAGATGCATTGACAAGCATCTCTTTGAACTGAACTCCAAACTCAAGATGAGTAATGGCAGCATGCCCAACATCTTTGTGTGCTAAGCCAGTAAATGAGCCTGTCATCCTTGCATTTTCTTCCATGCCACAGTCCTCTGTGCCCTGGCTTAAAAGTGATTTATTACTCATCAGCTGAGAAAACATATCAAGGAGGAAAAAGGAATAAACTTCAAGTGTTCAGAAATTAGCATGTACATTGTCCAAATGGCATCATCTTTTCTGCTAATCCAACTATGGGTTTGAACAGGAAAAAAGCCTTGTCCAACATATAATTCCCTAAGTTTTTAATCACTACATGAATTTTTATATGTCAAATACTGTCTTCAGCATATGTATGTTCTTGGTGTTCTAGGAGAAGAAATGGGAAAATGATATTTAAAAGACAATAAAAGACTGAAGACCCAAAGACAAGGAATAGCAGAAGAACTAGATGGATATAACTTTTTTCCCATTTTGTCTTTTGTGATATATAAATTACATTAAATGAGATTTTTTTTCCTATCTTCTTTTCCTACAGAAGGGCAAAATTGCTTTTAGAAAACAAAAGTGTGCAGTTTTTCACTTGCCATTATTTTGGAAACTTGCAAATATATACCAAGGGGATGGATTGTTTGTTCCTTGACTGGCTTGCTGCTAAGAGCAACATGTGCAAACAGACCAGAAACTCAAATCACTCTTAAGATACATGAATTCTTGTCATACTAATATTTCCTACGTTATAATTTAGTCATCACTGCCTGTTAGTCAACTCCTAATTTATTAAGTACATGTTTACAAAAAGATTAATTCCATGGAAAATTCCCATCAAAATGTTAATCTGTCAAAACAAGTAATGTAGAAATAGCTGATATAGTTATCACATACTCATCAGAACTATCAGGGGGAAGATTGCATTCAGCTGCATTTTGAAGAGAAACACACTACAGTCTTTACTATTGCACTGCCAGATGCTCAGGTTTCTTTTAATGGAGTTAAGTGGAATAAATTTCTCAAAACACAGTTTTACATATGCTGAACCAAGCATTCCAGAAAACACTGCATTTTCTAAAAAGTAAAGACTTGGCTTTTCCCCACTCAAATAAAAATCCCCAAGTCAGTGTTTTTCAAAATGTATTTCATATATAATAAACAGAACATTATATTTGTAAATTATATTTGAGATTTTAGTTCACAGGCTATTTTAATCCCTTTGTCTTGTAATGACCTATATATATATACCTGAATTAATAAAACTGAATTTGGATTTTTAACTTCTGTAGTTTCTACACTCCTTTCCTTCAAAAAATTGATCACAACATCAAAATGTTTGTTTTCCCCAGTAAACCGTAAAGCAGGTGCATTGCTACACACCTCACAGATTTTGCAAATTAGATAAAATGCTGTGTTGGTAAAGGTTTTCACAGCCTTCCCTGAAATATATGTGAAAAAACCAGTACTCTAGAACTCTCTAAACTGTTAATTTGTACTGATGTTGAAATGATACTGGGCACTTAAGAGAAATTCTGAGGTCAGACCCTGCTGTCCGCACCCAGCCTGGACAGAAGGTTGGGTGCTGTCTCTTCCAGGCTTCTCCATTCCCTCTGCTTCACACCAAGGCCCTGGCAATCCTTCCAGTCCCTGCTGCCCTTTGTCATAGAGGTTTTGGCTAAATATACACACAGACATTTATCCACCCTTCAAACACTTCCTCTTCAGATCAGTACTTCACTGTGCACAAGGAAATGTTTCCAGTTACATCCTGCCCCTCTGTGAACTTGACTAGCCTTTGCCACTCCGAGCCCCTTCCAACCTAAAAAGAAACAATAGGAGCAACTTCACTTTCTGTAAGCAGCCATTTGCCTAAGATTTAAGCCATAACCCACCTTATTCCTTAAACCCAAATGTAAAATTAGAATAAGACAGACTCATTTGAAGACTACACTTCACCTACATAACCTGTGTAGTACACTTGATTGATCTGTTTAGGTCTGTCTGCTTTTCATGTTAAATACATTTTTCACCACAAGTATGTTCTTACCAATTCTGAATAAATCCCTTATGTAAACTGTGAAGCATGACTTTTAGAGCCCAACTTGATCTGGATCTACAGACCATAGTTCATTTATCCTGCTGCAGATGAGGCTTTTATTTCAGATCTCCCACTCCTTGCTTTCTTCTGGGCTACTTCCACCATTTCACAGGCAGCACCTCCCAATGAACCTTTCCTTTGAGATTCCCATTTTCCCTAGTAGCTGCCTGTTGTTTCTCTGAACAAATTCTCTCTTCATGCAGGCCTGGACCTTCTCCTGCTGGATAAATCTCACATTTGTCACCAGCTGTGACAAACACAACAGCACACCCCAACAGATTACAGGAAGGCCAACCAGGCTTTAACACTGCTGTACAAAATGTCAGGTCAGAATGTGGGTCCACAAGACCAGGTGGGATCCCAACACTCAGAAACAGGGTTTCAATGGATGTCTCCACTCCAGAAAAGCAGTGCAACTTGCATCTGGAATCTGTACTTCAAGGCTGGAAGGCAGGAAAAGAGACCAAAGCAGGTAAGCTCAGGAACTGCTCAGTTAGAAGATATCTCAGCTTGAACAGGCACTAATAAAAGGTCACGGAATCTGCAAGTATCGCCTTAGAAGTTGGCAAAGATATTCCTCTCCAGCTCTGTTTATAAAAGCAACACATCAGACATGAAAGAGACTTGCATTACAGGATACATTGCATCATGTTAAAATAACCCCAGTGCAGCTGGAAAATTTCTTCATGGAGAATGACCCAATTATAGGAAAGAAATTTAAACACTAGCTTTCCCTCCTATGCCCAAATGCTGATTATGCTTATATAGCTCAAAGACAAGTTAATAGATAAATTCAAAGGCATGTAACTTTCACACCTCAGCAAACATTCAACAGTTGAAATGGTGTCAATGGAACAGCTTTTCATGTTCTTTACTTTGAATTTTTGATTGTTAGGGTACATGCAAAATCTGGCACAAACAGCTACGTAACAGGCTTATCTCCACAAGAATGTAGTCCTCTTAACCTGAGCCCTTGTTCTTTGGCAAGACTGGATGAATAGTTTTGAAATGAGACATGGCACTCCACAGCAGTACTCTGTTGCCAAAAAAGTGGACAGAACTCAGGCACCTCTTGAACACACCCTCCCATCCTATAACCTGCTGCACCATTCCAGCTGACCAAATAACCTCAGAGTATGGGACTGGCATAGATTAGATTGTGAGTCAAAGTGCTCAAAAAATGTCACTTTTCAATCACCCATCATACAGTGTCATCTGCCAGGGTCTCTTGGCAGCAGGCAGAAAAGGCCTTGTCTAGAGACCATTTCATACCAGATGAATCTACAGTCCCCAAAATCCTTGAAGGATTCACATCTTCTTAAAGGACAAGCTCTGCTAAACTGCTCTAAAGGTGTTTAATCTCCCTACTTTTAAATCACGGGAAAATGTGGGCATTTTTTGTGGCCCTAGGTAAGATGATATTGGCTTTTAATACTAAAATAATGGCTGGCCAGCTACTAGGATGTATCTCATTGAGAAATGTGAAGTTTGGATCCTTTTTTCTTATGTTTCCATTCAATCCTTAAGCTCAGACTTGTTAAAGGCACAGATGGTTCTAGGATTGCTGTTCTTCCCCTACACCATTTCTACTGAAGATTCACTCAGTGCCTCTAGGCCAGAAACTTCAGCAGAAAAAAAGCAGGTTAGGGTTCAGCTATGGATGCTGCCTGGAGTGGAAAAGAAAGCATTTTAGAAACATATGAATACTTAATCATACAAAATGCATATACTGAGTAATAGTGCCAAGAAGTAGATTTAATCCTGAAGTCCTTAGGATGCCAGAGCTCTATGAAGCCTGAATGCTATGGTCCCAATTAGTAAAAATACTTATGCACAAGCTTTGTATTAAGCACCAGTGTAATCCAATGAAGTTTATGAAAAGCGTGTTGCCTCAAACAAGCAAAACTTGTGTTGAATACAATGGGAGTTCTGTTTATGCTTGCAAGACTACCTTGAACAAAAATCCAGTATGTGAGAGAGTAATACTGAGGCTGAATGACTAATCTCTCTTACTCATATAAACCTTATTTCCCTGTTCAGAGAACTCTGTCCCACCTTTTAAGGTGTTTTTAGTCTGATGGATATAATAAACTTAATACTCCATCCATAAGGTTTCGGGACATGAGATGTAGAGCATTTAATTCTATTATGGTTTTATCAAAAGAAGCTCCTTTCATTCAGTTAAGGATCAGAAAGAAAGCATTTCTAATCCAATGACTCTTCTAATTTTAGTAATGGAGACCTAATTTAATTTTAGACATGTAGATAAAAGGATACTAAAAAATGAGACATATCAATGAAGGTGTTATTACAAATACTGTAAATAATTGCCTGCTTGTTCTTATTGTCTTAAAGCCTTGTGTGAAAATGTCTTCACTGAAAATGTCTTCATTGAAAGATTCCTTCAGGAGCATGCAAATGATGTAAAAATACAATAAACTTCATGGAGACATACTAATGATCCACACTCATGTTCATAATTTCAAAGAATGTCAGGAGCAACTACCTCACTTGTATGAAATCTTTAAAAGGAAGAGGAAAACAGCAGTGCTGTCTATGAAATTTTAGTGCCCATTTCCCTTTTCTACATGTTCTACTTGCAAGAGACCACCTCCACCTGCCACTGGCACCCCAAGCTAAGAGAATTTTGGATGCAAATTGGATTCCCACACACACACTTGGGCACAGAGGGCAGAGGGGGTCACAGTACTAAGCACTGGCAATATATCACCCTGGCTGCTACACCTCTTGTGTTCATCAAACATGTAAATGTGCTAAGAATGCACTAATTACTGCTTTCCCAAGATAAATTTTCCTGTTAATATCTTCAGTTTGCCACTAGTAGCTGCAGTAAAAGACATCAGTAGTTTACCTGGGTTTTCCATTTTTCTGAAAATCTGTACTATTTCACTATCAAATGTTGCCATTTTGGTATGTTAAAAATATCCTAGCAAATTACTTGTATCCTGCACTTAGACATATCATAAAGATTAAGTTAACTAAGTACTCTCAGCATCCAGCCAATTTCTAATTATGGTAAACCCAATAACTAGTCAACAGGAACTCACTTTCCATGATTAAAATCAAGAAAACAGTTCTTATCAGAGCAGATAACACAGAATTTGGTCTATTTTCTAGCACAGCATCCATCAAAGATAAAGCCAAGAGCAGGAAAACAGCAACTTGTCTTGCAAGTAGAACAATATCCTACTAAACACAGCTATTTGAGAATGTTTGTGTACTTCAGATATAAGTATTTATATATGTTACCTCAGAGCACTCATTTAAAGTAACAAATTTGCTCTTAGAATTCACACAGCAGTAAGCAATTCAAATCTGTAGCATGTACTCCAGAGCCAACCCAAGTATGAATTAAAATTCTTGCTTCGTAAGTATTGAGATTTTCTGACAATCAGTAAGAGGGAAAGAAGCAACTGGTGATACAATATGTCAGATTTTGATTTTTATGCTCCGATGTAAAATCATCTTCTTTCAGTATTTTTCAAAATTGCAGGGAAAAAAAACTTTCAGCTTCCCCTTAACTGCTGCTACTGAATGATTTTACATCATTTTGCAAGCCTGCATTTACTCAAGCTGACTCTCTACATTCAATGGTGACTAATAAGGAAGGACTAATGAGCTTAATTCCCTCTTTCTTTTATGCTTCTAAACAAACAAAAGCCCATGCTTTCTTCCTTCTTTTCAACAGCAGAAAAGGAGGGGAGCACTGGCAGCTCAGGGCCAGGGTAAGGACAGATGAGAGACTGGCAGATGGAAACCTAATCCCTAGCAACCTTCTCCCACCC
>VZRX01019535.1:241003-265434 GCA_013398075.1 Notiomystis cincta
CCTAGCAACCTTCTCCCACCCCTGCCCCCTCTCCTCCCCAGTTCCCCATCCCTCTCTCCTATTGAGACCTGCTGAAGCTGAGAATTGCCTTCAACAGCTTCTTCCCTCCCATCCAAAAATGCAAGTCTGAGACCTCAAAAGAGGACAGTGGAGGCAGAGGACACAGGTAGCTGAACACTGGGATTTCAAAGAGAAGGGAGAGCAGAGAAAAGGCATCTGTCAAGCAGGATAAGGGAAAAGGGAAGAGTAGGAAAGAGAGGCAAGGATGGGGTGCTTAATAATTTCTGAGAGGACACAGAGATTAGTGGTGAGACTTTGGGCATGATAAGGCAGCAAAAATGCACTTAACACTAAAGTTGATCAAATTATTTGGAGGTTGCAAACAAGTTGGTGTAGAGTTAATTAACAAATGCTTTCAACTAAGTAATGACAGGTAATTGGTAGCAAAATATTCTCCAATTCTATCAATCAAAACTTTCTTTTCAAAATACATACTAACATCCATTACCCTTAATACCTTTAAATAATGCTGTAAGAAATTTGCCAGGATCCAGAAACATACAGCCCTGGGGAAGAAGAAGAATTTCTGAAACTCCACCCCACCCAAACATCTCTTCAAATGGCCCTGATTTACATAGATATTTGTTAAATGTACCTAAAGAATAATAGGAGGGAATAGCCAGAAAGCAAGTCCACTCCCCCTCTGTGGGCCATGGCTTCACTCTGCTTATGTCTGTCAATACACCAGGCCTCATTTTCATCTAAAATTGGTGTCATGCTGCAAAATGTAGTCATTCACTTCGAGAACTGCAATTATTGCTGTGCTCACATGCAGCAAAGCACCATCTGGCCTGTTCACAATGCAGGCACAATGCAGGAAGAGTAAGCACTGATGTAAATGGTTTTCCAGTAATACTGAATTCCTCCATAAAAAGCAAGTACAGTTGTATTTCAGTAATTACTCACAGAATCAAGCACTCTTAGATGTCAATGAATACTCAAAAATTTTTGAATGAACCCTGCTATCGTCTCCTGTTACATTTCAGTCAATATTTCAGGGACCTGAAGAATCACTGAATATTAGAATTTGTATCTATCTGGATGGATTTCCAAAATTTCTGAAAAAATACAAGACTGGCATTCCCCTAGGCATATTCAGGTATACTCCTGAGTGGAAGCAACCTATGGATTTTTCAAACACACAAGAAAATAGTACCAACCCATGTGGTCATTTCAGTAATAAATTACACAGCTATTAAGTGCTTACCATTTTTTACAACTGTTAGCATTTAAATATACATGACCTAATGCTCAAGCCAGCATTTCAGCTATGCCTCTATGAACAGCAATAATACCATTTAAAATGAATAGCCTGCTATAGTCACAGAATGCATTATTGAGCATACAATGAATGAAACTGCTCACACGGATGGTGGTTCCTCCTTTATCCTTCCCTCCCCTCCACTTTGGAAATATATCAATAGCAATGTGGTAACACAGGCAAAGATACACTGAGAAGCATTAGTTTGGGCACAGACTTTGGTGAGTTTTACACTTAAGTTTAGACACAGATCAAGCAACTGCTTTGGCAGTAAGAGCAGCCCAAGTAGTGAGGAAAGGCAGTAACTCTGAAAAATAGATAAATCAAATCAGTAGAAATCTCACAGAATTATTTGTTCCTTCTTACACTGAGATGTGGTAAAAATCACTGCTCTTGGCAAAGCCTGATGCCTTCTCAACCAGAACCAGGAGACAAATACTCTGTGGATTTTGGATTTTTCCCAGATCAAAATGTTGGAGTACTTGAGAACAAGGTTTCAGTTTTTGAGCCAAAACTGATTATAATGCTTAGCAGAAAGCAAGTGGCAATTCACTTACCAAGCTGCCACATTTCAACATTTTGTTATAAAGAATTAAACTTGCAAATTTCAGCATGACTGTGCAGTAGAAGTGAAAAACAAAATGATAAGGACTACCAACCACAGAAAATTTGTGTTCAAACTCAGATTCAGCTCACTTAGCCCAAGCCATCTGACGCTGTTACAAAATCATTGAACACAACTCTCAAAAGAAATGAGTACTGTCTTTTAGCAAGTGATGAACCCTCATGTCAAATACCAGGGAACACAGATAAGACCCCAGCTGTGTCAAAGCTGGAGCACAAGGCTCCAGGAGAGAAGAGAAAGGAGGGAGGGACCCAGGGAGTTCTGTCTGTGCCAGCCTTTGTCCATAGAGAAAACCCAGTTAATGACTATTAAATCACAATACATGCCAAGGTACTCCAAAAGATCTCATTTGATAGAGGAAAGAAGCCAGCATAAACCGAGAACAAGTACAACAAGGAATGGACTGGGGAAATGAATAGGAAATTTAAAAAGATAGCACATTATTTGTTCCCTGGAGCACAGCATAAGATGTTGGATACAGCAGGCATGTCCACCATTGTTCAAATTATGTCTTTGTTAAGAATGTAATTTAAGTTTTTTTGTGTAGAATACAATATACAACCAGGACAGATAAATGAATTTCACATCACCCAACTGAATAGTCTGCAACCGGAAGTAATATAGAAATTAAGCTTGTTCAGATTGCTTCCAAATGCTTCAACAAATATTTACACATTTTATAATGCATCTATTTAGTTCATGGAGAGAGACTGAAGGTTAATAAAGTTATTTGAAAACCATTCAAAAATGGTAAGAAAATAGTGCTTTTGGAACAATGGTAATACATCTGCTACATGCCAGTGCATAATAGTGAGAGTGCAGAGTTGCTCGTGTTTTGCAGCAAGAAGGCAGCCAGTGCATGCAGTCCAAGGGATGATTTACAAGTGTGCTCTGTTACAACCATAAAAGGAGGAGAGCAAATCTAATGGCCAGAAATAGAACTACTGTAAATTAAGTAGGGGGAAAAAAATGCTAGAGAAGCACATGATAAATGAAATGGTAAGTGAAAAGATGGGCAAGTAAAAACAAGGCCAAAGCCTGGAGTATCACCATGACACACGGGGATATCAGGAAAAAAGCGTTCTGTAAAGGATGGTGTCAGGCATGAACTGACTGCTGAGGTCAAGGAACCCCACATTCCTGTCCTGGCACTAACCTACTCTCTGTGAAGGGAGGGAAGTTATTTCATCTTGCTGTCTTGCTCTGCAAATCAAAGGCAATGATTCCTACCCAACCACCTATCTCCTGGACAAGGCAACAGAGAATCAATCAATGTCCTGATGGTGCTTCGAGCACAGCGTGTGAAACCCTGGCCCTGCTTGGCCCAGTGGGGCTTTTAATGCTGACTTCAACAGCACCAGGATTTTTATCCACAATTTACTATCAAAAACATTGGCTGCCACTATTTAAAAGGATTTTGAAGCCTTTATACTTAGTTACTTCACAAATCAGAAATGCTCAGTCCATAGGTCAGGAAACAAATGGGGATGTGGAAATCCCACTCCCTCCTTCCTGACTTGCTTATTGCTGCTGTGAGCAAAGAGTCAAGATTTGACCTGAACTGACAGTTTTGCTTTCTGTGTTAACAGAGAAGCACTCAGTTCATTGTTAGACAGCTAAGATAGATCTTAATGTTAGCACTAATAGAAGGTTTTCAGACGTAAAAAGTTGACATTTCTATATTGCAATTTTTCCTAGAACAGCTATTCTTCAATATCTGCCCCAGAGAACTCATTAAAGATGCATAAAAGAGAAGGAATTAAAAAATAAATACAAGATCAACAAAAAATATTTCCTGTTACCATTATCCTTTTTATTAGACATTTCAAAATGCAAAAGAAGCTGCCAATATTAACATTATAAATTTAAAAACAAACATTCCGAAAAACTGAAATTACAGACAAAAGGCAAAGCAGTTTCCTATGCTAAACAATGCTGCAAAATAACACTGCTGGCACTGTTACCAGGAGATAACTTCATGCCAACATCATGGCTTCTCCATATGTCAGTTAAGAAGACAGAAGTTGTTAGTGAAAACTTCCAGAGTTCTTTACAGAAACTAGGGGGAGGGGGAAGGAAGGAAAAATCCTGACATGTGCAAAATTTTTTTTGGAATAAATAATATGTCTCTGGAATATATGCCATGGAATCACAGAAGTGTTTAGTTTGAAAAAGACCTCTACGATGAAAGTCCAACCATTAACCCAGCACTGCCAAAGTGACCACTAAACCACACCCAGAAGTTCCACATCTTCACAGGTTTAAATACCTCCAAGGGTCAGTGACTCCACCACTTCCTCAGACAGCCTGTTCCAGGGCTTGACAACCCTTCCAGTGAATAAAATTTTCCTAACACAGAATCTAAACCTCCCCTGCTGCGACTTGAGGCCATCTTTCCTCTTGTCCTAGTACCTGATCCTTGGGTAAAGAGACTGACAGCTCCTCTCTTAAGAGGATTGATCTCTGCTGTCTGATCACATTTTGTTCCTAACATCTCCAGTGCAAAAGTGTCAAGAGTGTCCCACCCAAAATTTGTGGAAATCTGGGTTCATTACAAAAGTTCTCCTCAAGACTGAAAGTAATTCTTACTACCAGTCTGAACCTCAGTTTGAACCTGGGCTTGTCAGATGTGCTACTCTTAACATTTGCAAGCTGGAAAAACTTAGGTAGAGAACTACCTTGGCCTTGCAGCAGTCACTGCAATGTAGTGCAAATAAATTTTATAGTACAATGAAGCCATCATCCCTTTGTATCCTTTTTAGCTTGGATATTGAATGGTATTTTTATTGAATGTGTGTATCTTACAACAGTCAAAGGCAAATATTTTACAAATCACTCTTCATGCTTCGAGTGTCTTTGCAAAAAAATTAAGAGCTTAGAAATGTACACAAAAATAATAACCAGGAGCTTCCGTAATAGTATTTACCATTCAACCAAGAAGTAAAAGCACAGCTTTGCTGTGGGAGAAGAAGGCATCAGCTCACACATTAGCCTAAGCCACAGGGTTCTGTTTTCATGTGTCCCTGTCATGATCAATTGGTTATGCAGTCCCTTCCCACCCTGACATCAAAATATCTGCTGTATTTCAATTTTTACAAATTTATGTTCTGTTACTTCAAGATGCTGCAGCTAAAAGCATGTCTAGACAGAAAAACATGGCAGATTCTACCTCTGCTGTTTAAGCATTTTCAAGTCTAAAAATGTAGCTGCTGTGTGAGAGACTTTGATGATAACCACAGCTGCTCATGAAACATCTGGAGTGGGAAGTGCCAGGTCTGTGTCTTCAGTTTGAGGGTGACGATAACGCTGTCCTTCGGATTTGCACTGGGCTCATCTCCCGTGCAACCTCCACGTGCTGCCTGCAGTGACACCTTTTAGGGAAAGTCCATAAACCAGCACAGTGGATTGCTCAATCCATGGCTAATTTTACACCAGCAGTGGCAATGACTTCACTCTCAGCACTAAGTTCCCCTTTGGGGTGCTTGCAGCAGTTCCCTCCCTTACAAACTCCTTTGCAGCAGCAGATGCTTTCTAACTTCCACCATTGGCCTGTTGACCTTGCTCTGAGCTGGAAGGCTGTGGCAGCACTTAACCCTCAAATTCTTCTAGCATTTTTGAGGCAGTGAAGAGCCTTAATTCCCTGACTGATTAAATGTCTTCCATGAACATAAGGTACCGGCATCATCAATCAAACTAGCTGGTACTGTCTCACCTGGCCCCACAACAGGCATTCTTGGGGAAATTAATGGATGGATTTAACAACAAACCACTTTTCAAATAGATATAACTGAAAGTTATTTTGAATTATGGGTACTTTAATTTAGATCTGTCTAAAAATATAATTAATTATTATTGTTAGGGTAAATTTCAAGACGAAAGGGAAAAATTCTGACTTGAAATGACAGGAAGCTGAAGTTTCTCTGTGTTTTAATTAAACACAAAGTTTATTAATAATGATATTTTTTCATTCACAGACATATTTCAAACACTAAGAAATAAATTTTCCCCTTTTTTAATATATGTAACTAATCACATTCAGTCACTCGTGCAGACGCAGCAAATCAGCTTTTACATTTCTTGAAATTTGAGTTTCAACTTAGTTCCAAAATGACAGTCCCTGCTTTTCCCACAGGCAACAAAACTTACTGTAATTCATTGCCCAATTACTATTCAATTTAAGAGAGTGAAAAATCTTAAAGACATGATGTTCCTGTAGGTTTCTGTGGCTGTGAGACTCAAAAGACAGGGAGATCTCAAACACTTTAACACCACTGATAGTGTTAGAGAGCAGAACCCCCACTGGGGACGTCACTCTGGAGGACAGACAGACAACCCCTGACAGGCTGCACACAACTCCTGATGAGTAAGAGCACGTACAGCAAGAGACTGACAAAAGGACAGGGTGACTTTTGGCTAACCAACCCCAAAAATACAGAGGGCACTCCAAGAAGTAGCTTCCAGATTTAGGAGGAGGTGGAAGAAACCAGGGAGAGCTGCAGGGAGATGGATAGAGGGGGAACTATGAGCACATGTGAGGGGAAGGCAGAAAGGGACAGTGCCTGGAGTGTTACAGCTGGGGCATCACACAGCATCCAGCCGGGATCTGGAGTCATGGTAGTGGGTAGAGCACTTGGGATAAAGAGGGCTAAGATGGTCATCTGTTCACAGAATTCCTTATTTTAGTCCCCATTCCCCAAGCTGTCCACTAGAAACTCCCCAGAAATTGCAGTTAGGACTGAACAGCTCCATTCCAAGCCAAAGCCTAGGCGTGCATTATCCCAGACAATAAATAAACACTGTAAGAATAACTGGATGAAGCACACAATTGAACCAGCTAATGGAAACCAAGTAATCACAGGCTTTATCCCCATGATCAAGAATATCACACAACATGTAGCTGACCAACTGAGACATGCTGTCACTTCATTTTGATGATGCAATCAGCTCTACACAGCTGATCCATGTACTGTGTGGGGACCTGCTGATAGAAGTGATGCTCTGCAAAGCAGAAATGTGTAGCCATATGGAGCTCATTGCAAGAATGAGCCTCTCTTTACACTCCTGGTTGAATTTCTCACATATCCTCATTATCTGTTATTGAGCATTTGCAGGGATCTAATATTCTGAACCATGGAACCAATTCCACTTTTACTGTTCTCCAAAACATTTCTACTCCACCAAAGATATGTTACAGACATAAGTGTAAGTGGCATTTACTCCCTGTTGAAAAGATTTAAAAGTTTTATGTTTTTCCAACTATTTTTTCACAGAGTTTAAACTCGTATCTGTGTCATCTCTGAAATTCCCTACATAGCTATTTGATTTATAATGAGTTGTTTCTCAGAATTCAATGGGACCAAAGTGCTTCATGTGAATAAAGATTTTATGTTCCTTATTTTACTATCATGTCACTTGAAACCATCATGCATCTGAAAACTTAAACTTATCACGTTACTGACAGGCTAAAAAAAATGTTTGCAGAATGTGTTCAAGTTAGGGGAATCTGTTTCCTAAAATGACACACTCTGATAATCTCTCTGCTCCTAAAGTAATCTAAGTCTCAGTTGCAAAATATTTCATATATGAAAGAAGTTATTCATTCAGCATTTTAAAAGTTGCTGTTGAAAAAATCTCATGGTAAAATATACCCCCAGTAAATGTTATTTATCTAAAGCTGCTCAAGAGACAGTTTGGGTTAAAACAAGAAAGCAATGCTGCAATGATTAATAATTAACCAGTTTCTAGTAACAGCTTTATTGAATTGGAAAGACAAACTGTCAGCTGCACAGAAATTCACAATATTTTTATCACCCAGGTAGTATGAAATATTGAACCTGAAAATTGGCACTATTTCTCCAGGCAGAAAAGTTTTCTTGGCAGTAGCCCAAGTTAATACAATAGGTCACAGAAAATCATAGTTTCCAGTCTACTGTTTCAAGGGAACAGGGAAAAAAATTATAGAAAAAGGACTGCATCCTTAGGAAAGAGAAAACAAAACCCAAGTCTTTTCATGTGGACAGCAAAGCAAGACTCTAAAATGTTCATGCATGAGTTCACTTTCCCCTCCTTTTCTTTCTTCATTTTTTTTTTTTAATCCTTTGGTGCTATAGGACTATTGCAATCTCTATTTAATAAGCACATTTCATTTAAATAGCTTTCTTGAGTTCCAGCTCACCCACCTAATAAAGCACACAGTGTTTCAGAGATGTGGTAATATTCTAAGCACAAACTGTGTGATTTTATGTTTTGCAGAGTAACATTACATCATACGGTTCATAATTACATTTTAATATTGATGCTGACACTAGCCCATGAAAATGTGCACCTAGACTCTCAACTTTGGAATTTTATGATTTATCATCAGTTGGTAGTAGACACTCCTTAGCACCATTCTGGCTTTGTCTTTAATACAGAATATTGCTGGGGTTTTGTGGTTTGTCTCAGAAAGCTCCCAGTAAAGTCAGCTGTGCTGAAATTAAAAAAAAAAAAAAAATCCAAAGATGCTCTATTAAAACCTAAGAATGGCTCAGATCCTAAGGAATTAGAAAAATCCATGTACAATTGGTAAGATTAATATTGCTTGTTACATGAAAGGAATGATACAGGCACCAAAAGATTTTACAGTTCTGAATAAAGAGGAAGAAGGGTGGGGGGCAAGACGAGGAACTGAAGAGAAAGACTTGGGCATTTTGGAAAGCCTCTGCAAGCAAAGCTGTTAGAAATGTAGAGTGTGTCTGAAGAGAAAGAAAAAGCATATTTAAGGAGAGGAGCCCATTGCTAAGCAAAGGCCATAATGAGATTTCTGCTTTCCACTGTCAGCCCCGCTTCCCAAACGGCGCCGGCTGCCAGCTCACAGAAGGATGAGACGAGTGCCAGCGCGGCGAACGCGCGGCAGCAGGAAGAGCAGAGACCAGGAGCAGCAGCAGGCTGGGACACCACCTCTCCTGGCAGCACCAAGATGTTCAGCCTGCTCAAGCTGCCTCCTGGATCTTCACAGTGCGACCCCGCTCTGCACATCGTCTCCAGGGCTAGGGATTGCTCTGAGCGAGGGGAGGAGGATTGCCACCACCAAGGTGAAAATGGGGAGCAAGGCTAAGATGGGGGGGAGCCACACGGAGCATGGCAGGTGCACTCAGGAGGAACACATTCCCTGGGGAGATGCCTCAGGAAAGGGAGAGGTGAGGACACATCATCCCAGTCAGATGGAAGCCTCTGGGGTGTTATTTCTGCTGCTTCTGGAGCAGACCTCCCTAACCATTCATAGGAACACATTTCAGTGTCGGCTTTTCCTTAATTAACATACAGCCACACTCCTTACAATGCTATTAAAAAATATTAACAAACTATAAACAAGCAACCTGAAACCACTCACCCTATACCTCTTTATGTCATGAGGAAACTGAAAGTAACTGTGACCAGCCAAAAAGAGGTGCTTCTCAGAGAGGGGTATTTCCAGGCTACTTGGTCTCTGTACATTGCTCACACAGCTGAACTATTCTCTTGCAAGGTCTAAAAAAAAATAATTTGCTTTTAGATAAAGCTCAGTGTTGTAAATTTCAAACACACAGAGGAAGGTTCAGAAAGTCAGCATGGAAAAAATTATATTATCATAAAGAGAGCTTGCATTTGAAGTTTAAAGAAAAAGTTCACAGAGCAAGTGCTTCTTGCCTGGAACAGGTCAGATCAAGATTAATGGCTGGGTAATGTGACAGCTTCTGAGTACACGTATATGTATCTGTACTCTACTATTAAATTTAAACAAGCTGCATCATTCTGGTTTAAAGAAGAATGTCTGCTCACTGTTTCATCTCTTCTGAAATTCTTTTACTTTCTTCTTTTAGAATATTTGCAAATCATGAATCCGTCTCAGTTTCTCATCCCTTCGAGCAGCAGTGTCAGTGACGTCTTATGATGCAATCCAATTACCCCTCTGCTTCTAACCCTCTAAAAAGCTTTTCCAGCACAAACAATACCACAGCTAAGAGACAGGACTTTACTAAGTTTGTGTGGACCACAAACCACAGTCCACTCTTATTAAGGCTCTTCTCTAACACTTACTGACTCCTCAGTTGGATTTATCACAGTCAGATGTGACAAAGACATGCCATTTTAGGGGACTGCTCCAGATTATTCCTGGAATAGTTTTCCCACTTTGGTTCCAAAAAATGTATGTCTAATTGTACAAGCAGTCTTGCTTAACCATCTCCATCCAAATTCCAAACCACAGTAGCTCAGAACTGAAATCTCCCTTCCCAGACTCGCTGGGTACAAAGGCAGCTTGGCTGACCCTCAGGCAGCCACAGGTGCTGGAGCCGGCAGCATCACATCTGAAGAGACAGTTTCTGCTGGTTTAGAGCCTGATAAAAACAAACAAAACCCAGCTTTGACTGCCTAGATTCTACACTTAGAATTATTCTTCTTGTCAAGAATGATTATCTGCTGCCTATCTATGATGAACAGACACACATGCTTACACAGTCACACTCACTTCTTACAGTCTGGACTTTTTAATGGGTTTGTAACTGTAGGTAGTGTTGATACACATACCAGGAAATTTTGACAGGACTGATAAAACCTTCAAAATCTGATTTTTAAGTCACCCTGGAGGATACATTAAATCTTGCTAAAAGGAAACTAGCTAAATGGGGAAGCTAAGAGAATTAAACCTTCCGAGGTAATATGGTAAACAGGGATAACATGCTAGAGGCTGAGTGCAAATACATAGCAAAAAAAGATTTGGGAAACTGGTAAAGCAAGCCAGTGTAGCTGAACAACAGGGTATGAGAGGCTGCAAGAAGCAAAAAAGCATCCTTCTGAAAGCTGGAGTCATGTGCAAATGAAGGAAGTAGGAAGACTCATGACCTATTGCCAGCTAAATAAGTAAAGAAAATCAACCCAAAATGAAAGCAAACTTAAACCACAATTGGGTAAGTCCAAAGACAGCTTGCGAAATGACTATGAGAAGACACAAGAACCAACCACAGCCCCTTTTTCACATCTGAATCCAAAACCTGTCAGTCTGGCCAATGGATGATCAAGGGATAAAAGCAGCACTTAGAGCAGAAAATAAGTATTTTGAGCTCTGCACACAGAGAACCCAGAACCAAGAGAAGCTGACATGTCAGAACATTTCTTTATGAGGCACTAGTTGGATCATCCATTTTAAACAGAGATTTCAGTGGAAAAGGCCACAGAATGAACATATGAACAATAACAATTTGCACAGATCAGAAGATACTATGAAAGCATTCTTAAGGAACTCATGGATGAAACAGCACTGTGAGTAAATGCCTCTTTTAAAACAGCTTCAGAATCAAAGGACTGCAAAATGGCTTACACCATGACCATTTTATAAAGGGCCTGAAAAGAAAGCCAAAAAAAAAAAATCAGGTAGTCTCATATTTGCACTGGGCAAATTGGTAGAAACTATTGGAAAGAACAGTACTGGCAGACACATGGTAATATGTTATATTAGGCAAGTCAAGACAACTCTCATAGAACACTTACAGCCTGACTATCTGATGGAAGGTCCCCAAGGTTTGGTCCCTTAGGATTATGGAGTATGAAGACTGGTGTGTTTACTAGGCAGAAGGGTTGGTTTTGGAGGAGCAGTGTGATGAAGACAGGCTATCTTAAAATTTGGTTTGGTTTCAAGTAATAACCTCACTACAAAACTCTTCTTTTCTCAGCATTTCAGAAATCTGGTCAAGGCTTGAAGGTGAGCTTCTCATTCTTTCCTAGAGTTCCCTCAAATGAGAGCTGGCATCTCCCATTAAAGGGACTGCAGGCTCCAATAAATCACAGGATACAGTAAACTGAGCTGACTACTGAGTCTTACCCATAAGATCATATTTCTTTTAAGTTTGTCACAACCTGGCAGGTAATCAGAAAGAAAATGCCCTTGCTCCTGAGCTTACAGGAGCCCTAGATACACAAAAAGTCCTGAAGTCATTCCTGCTTGACATCACACAAACAGACACAGTATCTCCAAGCAAGATAAACATATTCATGGTGGGAAAAAAATCTGTTAAAATAAAATATGCAAATGCTTTCAGGCTTGCATGTCGTTGATATTTTGGAAAGGTTTTGTGCGCCCACGATGTTTCTCCTTTCAAGGATGGTAGGGGACATGTCCAAATCGTTACCTCAGCAGCTGCTCTTCCAAATGGTGCTCAACAGCCCCAGAAATGAACAGCACCGACTCCTTTAAGTACGTAGCAGTGAATAAATCTGTTCAGAAATGTTTACTAGGGAACAATCTGATCATCAAGGATGAGGAAAGTCAGCATCAGACTAAGGAACTGTTAGAACACAAAGCCAGGATAACACTGTTCATGTCGCTGACACTTCTTGCAGTTACTTAATCTGTTTAAGTCTGCCTAACCCCAAGCCTAAGCAAAGAAAAGCTTCACATCTGGGAGAAGATGGTACATATGAGAAAGGGGGAATAAACAAAAATAAATCTATCTAAATTTTATTGACACAAAGCATGTGATAAACTGATTTAATAAAAAGAACCAAAACCGTACAAGACAAATTAGGACACGCTATTGCACAAATCCAAAATAAGGTAAACGATAGAAATGAGGGAAAACATACATTCTTTATATGAAGAAAAATTCACAATGAGGTCCAAGGAGCAACCTCAATTCATTCTCTGATGAATAGAGAATGTTTCCTGATGAATCTTCTATTTTTACTCCATTTAGACTTTAATTTTATTCATGATAGTAGCTGAGTGGTTCCATTTTTCTGCCTAATTTCTTCCCAGTTGTGAAACAGGTGCTGTGAAGATTAGTTAAGTATTTGCAGGGTGATGAAAAAAAGAGTTTTTAAAGAAATCCTGCTGTTGCCAAGCTTTTAATTATATATTATAGTATTTCCGGTACTTTTGAAGTTAATATACTTCTTACAAACCCTAGACAGTGATGGAGTTTCCTTCTGTAAAACACATCCCTTTCAGACAAATTTATGTACACTTATGCTTTCTAGATGCTTTGGACGCTTCCAATCAATACACTGCTGCCAGGAGTCAGTGTGCCATTTTCTAAAGCTGCTTAAGAGGTGGAGCTGAAAGCCTTTTCCTGTAAAGTGAAAGTAAATTACACTACTCAATTACACTTACAATCATTTTATATTGAGTTTTTTCTTACTTAATTTTTGAAAAGTCTATTTTCATAAGCTTATTATGCATATTGATAAGTCAAATAAATTCTTTTTAAAAAAATCAACCCGAACCAGACTCTCCCTCATTTTCATCACTTAGGCTACAGTACTTGCCAATAACTGTGAATAATATAAATTTTAAATTACACTTTTCAGTGAATGTATTTATTACTGTCACATCTGAGCAGGAGGAAGCAATTGTAATACCAAGTGATGACACACACTCATCAAACTAAAAGAGATCAAAGGATCCAAAAACAAACACAAGACAGAAAAGGTTTTCCACGAGCCAAAGTTCCCTGCAGTGACTCTTTAAAGACAATGTGCCTCCTTCTTCTTAGCTAGCAGAATTAAAGAAGAAATGGCTCGTGGGGGGTGGGAAGCAAATTCCTGCTATTTTCCTAAACACTCTCATTCCTTTAGTTTCTTAAACATACACACACATTTTCATACATGTCATTAGCAAAAGTGTGCCAGTTCTTCACCATTTTGAGTGTAGTTTACACACACTCCCCTCATGCTCTTAGCATTTTTCAAGTTATGAGATTTTTGTTCCCCCAACAGACATTTATTCTATGTTTAGACAGCTACCAACATCTCCGTGGCTTTTTCACCTGATCTCTACAAAAATGTATTGTCAGCATGAATGATACATTAGTAATTATAATATCCTGTTGAACAACATTCAACAAAGTAGATCTCCAGTCCTGACTGCACCTCTCACATGTCTATGAACACTTCTAATAATGACCTGTTTTGTTTAGCATGGTTTTACTCTGAAATTAATCATCTTTATCTTCATTTCATCCTTTTATAGTTAAACCATGATGTAATCATCTCCTGAGCTAAACAACACGAAACTGAATAAAAGAAGAAAAAAAATCCTTGAAAATGGCAGGTTCAGTTTTAAATTTCTGATGCCAGGAATGCATTCTGTTTCTGAAAAAAAGGGAGCAATGAACTTTCAAGAATAGATCCAGCACAAAGGAAAAAGAAAGATGAGAAGCTTTGTGTTATTCAACAAATGAGTATAATTAATGCTGTATTTCTACATCTTTTAAGTCAATTATCTACATTACTATAAAATAACTGAACAGTGTTCAGGAATAGCTGTTCCAGAATAACTATTCCATAATATTTCCATGTCTGAAAATATTTTTTTTCATTATAGATCTTATGATCTCTTTTCAAAATAGCTGTCATGTTTAAACAAGCCCATATATAACCTGTGCACATCTGCCACGTTTTGTAGTGCTAGAGGAAATTACACACTTTGTGTTTATTTCTTAAGTTGCCAGTGCTTAAAGATTTACTGTTACATTCATCATTAGAAATAATATACTTAATTCTGTTTTTGCACTTGTACTTAATTTCTTCAGGTTTATTTTTAAAATCAATGGGATAAGGCAAAATTCAATGGATTTGGAAGGAGAGTTTCATGGGTTTTCCTTCTTGAAGCTCATTGAAGGAACTAATCCATTAATTCTGAAAGGAAATAAACCAATGTTTTAGCAATGTGCAAAAGCACTATCTAGCCATGCTGCCCCCACATCACACCTAGAAGACCTCATATATTCACAGTACCTCAAGCTGCAGGAGAAGTCACTCAAAGTGCTGTGGGAAAGCCACCACAGCGTTCCCTCCAGGCACCGTGGGGACGGAAATGCAGCCCTTGGAGAGTTCCTCGAACCCTGAAACTTCGTATCCCAGAAATGCTATTGTGTCACCTGTGTACCTCAAATGCTACCACAGCATAGGATAACTCTTCACTTTGGGAGTCACCTGCTGGCTCAGCTGGAGGAAAAGGAGCTACAACCTAAGCCAGGGACTGATGCTGTGCCTTAGAGCTCCTCTGTTCACTCAGAAACACCAGGTAAGGCCTGACCCCAACATTCAGCATTCTCCATGAGATTTTCTCTCTCCCAAGCATAGGTGTACTCATCTCCTACCAAAATGACCAGCAGGTCTACATTAAAAAACCATACATTCCCACCCTGGTAAATAACATGGGCTGATTCAGCAACCTGCTTTGTAAAGAGAGTTCAGAATCCTGATTCTTCTTTCTGTATAACCAAAATAAAAATATCTATTTTTTTTGTCTACATAACTTTATGAATACTCACCAATATAACATCTACTTACCTCCATCCTCCAGCTAACTTTATTCCTCAATGGCTTACTGATTTAATGCTGTTTTTAGTGTCAAATGGAACAGGAGAAAAAAGCATGCCTGTCAGTCACTATTTCCATGGCTTAATATATCTTCCAGCCTTAAATTTCATCCATGACAGTCAGTTCTATTTCACTATTTATAGTTATTCTCTAAACTTAAGCAAAATTTCTAACATACACCAATATGTTAGACATGAATGAGTATGAGGAAGCCTAGAATTGAAATTTGTCTATCTATTTTTTGTTAAGGCATCAAAGGGTTCAACATTCTTTCAGTAAACACATTTGTCAACATGAAACATTCTAACTACATGCTTCAGATTGCAAAATAAAAAAAATAGAGAGCTATCACATCATGGTGCTAGAAGCTGTCCATCATCTTGGTTTGCCTGGCAGAAGATCAGGAGTTATGGAGAGTATGCTCCCTCAAGAAGCAGGTACTTATAGGAATTACATATAATTTAAGTCTTGTACTTAATCCTTGGAAATTCATCACCAATGAACTGACATGTTTGACATATATATATAATGTAAATCAATTGAATATTAAAAATAAGTTATGTACTTCGATGAGGGGAATTTTACCACATAGCTTAAAATAATTTGTTCCATCATAACAGCAGATGCTACTTTAATGGACACTGCATAAAAATACTCAGAAAAGCAGCTATCTTGTCCAGTAACTGCTGATTTACTAACTCAATGCAGTGGGAACAGAAGGGACCAAGCAGCTTGTAGGGTCAGGACTTAGCACCTTGTCTTCATAAAGGGTTTTTCATTAACAAACCAAATCTTCTACAAATAATTAATTTAGTTTTATGACACTTCTGTGCACTACAAAAATTTGATTGCAACATTCAGGTTTTTTGTAAAGCCCTAAATCTTGGAGCTTTGAGGAACCTTATATGAAAAATTCTGTTCTAGCTCTTGAAAGTTCATTAATTGCTAGCCTTAATACTGGAATCAAAAAGAATGAAATGTGATCCAGCTGTAGCTGGATCATAAATCCAGCTGGTTCGTGTATTCATAAGGCAAAGCAGAAGAGGGAAAAAGCCTTTCAATCAAAGGAAGAAAGGGAGCTTGAGACAAATTTATATACTTTTCAATACAGCACATGATTAGTAAGTTTTTCCTATCAGGTGTCCCTGTAACACAGGTGCAGGTTTTGGTTTTGTTTTTAACCTGCAAAACATAACATCAACATCCCGTATTTTGAACTCACCCCCATTTTTTCCTCTCTTTTAGGAGCCCTTGGCTTTAGAACTCAGGACACAGGAGTAAAGGTGTGCTGATTCAGCAGCAGTAACTCTACCAGCCCTACAGATAAGAACGGCAATGACAGGTCAGATCAGTAGATTATCTCCCACAGTGACTATCAGTGGATACATAAGGAAGTGTTAAAGAATGTAGCAGCTTTATGGCGGACATATTTCACCAGCTTCCCAGCTCACATACAGCTCAGGGACTTCAGGCAGAGCTGCTATCATTGTGCTTAACAGCAGTAGATGGATCTTTCTCCTGCAAAGTTATCTAAATGTGCTTACAGCCCAGGTCAGCCACTGGCATCTCTAATTTTCCATGCCAAAGAGGTCCCCAGTTAATGTATGTCTCTGTTCTAGGAAGTGCCTAACCCTGAACTCCTGGGCAGGAGAGGATATGGCTCTCTGTACATGCTTACACACACTGCAACTGCTTAAAAACGGGACATACGAGGGCTGGCACTGTCTCTGCAGCCAAAGCACTGTGGAATATGGCAGAATATTACAGTGCTACATGCACAGAAGGGTAGGGTTCAGCCACACAAACAGCTCCACTCAACTGGCTTTAACAGCAACCACATCGATGCCTTGGAGAAGCTGAAAACTGGTCTCTCATGAAATTGAGAGTCTGGGTCTCTCATGATCCCTCCCCCATCCTCTTTTTCCTTTGAGGCAGTCTGATTTAGTTTATTGGGGAATTAAGGTGCAGCTTCACATAGCAGAAAATTATTACAGCAGATACCCATGAATTTGATGGCAAACTTAATGCTAAAAGAGCTTTTAGGCTTCTTTTGCTTTTGACCACAGCACACATCCTCTGGCACAGAGCACACTGCTGGAGAAGAACTACTTCTCCAAGGAACTTCTGCCTGCCTTTGCAATGGCTGTGCCCTGTATATCTGTACATGATGTGCACTTGGCATTTTTCTTCCTTGCCACACACGAAGCCAAACCTTTAACCAATTGATCTGTCAAGATAAGACAAATTTTTAGCAATTAAACATCTGCTCAACAACTGAGCCTCGTTTACAAGCTGAGGTCTCCATCTTTTCCAAGATCCGTTTTTGTTCCATGGTGAAATAAAAAGTGCAACACCACAAACACACTTCACTTTATCTAAAGGCTACAAGTGATGCTTAAGCAGCCAACAAGATGAGAAGGAAGGAGAGGAATAGCTACATGACAAGCTTCTAAGAAGAAACTGAGAAATGTGACTTGACACACAGGTCACAGCAGGTGACACGTGATTTACTGATGACAAGAAAGTGCCCAGCTAGTACTTTCTACACTGTCAGTAACAGCACCATACTGGAAACACCTTGTCTCAGTGGAATTGGACTGCCTGATAAAGACATCCTCAGAACAGATGTCTTATTTACTGAACTGATTCTTTTGCGATGACCTTGATCAATAATACCAGGAGCAAGGCGTGTGATACTTGTGTATTCTTCTGAATTTTAAAAGCCCTTTAACCTCTCCTTACCTTAACAAATGCATCAGCCTGCACTGTCAGGTTTCATTGGCAAACTTTGAAGTGTGTTAATGTTATGAGAAGACCATTGCAACATCAGTTTCCTTCTGCAGGGATACACTCACCCTCCAGCCCTGGGATTTGGACTATTGCGGAGTAAAACAGGGTGATTAAACCATTATTGCTGAATTCTGCATGATTCATAGTTGGTAATAACCACCTCCAAATGCAACATTCAAATTTACATTCTCATAATCAAGGGTCAGAAAAAGACAGCAAGAATGGGTCATTATTCATAGCAGTTAAAATTATACATTTACAGTAGATACTGTATAATTCTTAGACAAACTGTGACTACACCTGTAAAAAATGGGATATATATAGAATTACAGATTTATAGCTTCTTGTATAAATCCTGCTACATTTCCCTGCAACAAAAGCTTTTTCATGCAATATTAATGTGCCATTCCCTAACACAGAGTTCTCCAAATATTTAACCTCTCTTGCTTTTGTAGAAGAGAAGAACAAGTGACAACAGACTGGCTCCCCAGCATGGGAACAGCTTCTGCCAGCATTCAATGTTGCAAGCAAGCCAGTGCTGCCCTTTAGCCAAAGGTATGTATATAAACAAATCAACTTCTAATTTTTGTTTTTGTCTAAAACACCAGGTTTAAGACTTACCTATGTACCATAGTGGCCAAACTATTATGATTTCAGACATGTAAAACATTACGGACATGAGGATAAAAGAGGACTCCTTCTAACACTCACCAATGTAAAAATATTCCTATCACTCAGCTTTTGGCATATGTAAGCTTCCTTAGAACCATCAGACAGGAGGCAAGAAGTCGTCAATAGAGCGGATATCCAAAAAGGTCATCAGCATGACAGCATGAAAGGCTGTTCACCTGATCCTCCACATATGTCTGTGAGACAAGCAGATCCACAAGAAGAACAGGACTTTTGCTTTACAGAGCATCACTGCTTACAAGATAAATTGTGAAGCAGACATGCACCAGTTTCCAGGCTATTTTATTCTCAATAATCACAGCCTAAATGTTCAGTAACTAACTGTTGAATCAATCACTGCATCAGAATGGAGTACTATGGAATTTTTCCCTTTTGAATTTTTATTATTTTTAATGAGAATGGTGAGTTCTTTGTAATCATCAGATACAAAAGACTTCAGCTTTAATTTAGAGCAAGAACACCCTGGCCAGCAGAAGCTTGGCATGAAGAACAGAAAAAAACCCTTACTACCCTTTTAAAAATCAAAAGTAGCACCTTATCAGCATAATGACAGCATGATTTAAATCACTTTCATGTGCCAGTTTCACAACACTGTTTCTATTAAATCATTAAGAATAAACATCTATTTTCATTTACTAATCTTTTTCCCAATTAGAATCTCTCAGAATCTCTGTACAATAGTAATTTCATTTCTTCCCACTTGCTTGCATCTTAATTAAAATCGGCCCATGTTGACTTTCATTTTTATAATATATCTGCCTATTTCACATCATAGCACCTTCATGACCCCTAGAGAGGCATGAGCCTTTAATATTTTATTTTGACCTTGTTAAGTTACTGGAACCATCAAAGATTTTTCTTCTTCCTTTGATAAGCATTTTTTAATCCTTCTCAAAATGTAGAGGGTGTGTAAAAACACATAGTTGAGAACTATGCTTTCTTTAAACAACTCATGCTCATTTATTTTAAAAACCCAACAATTTGTTGCCTTTCAATTTGTTGCAAGTATTAGTTTATGAACTATAAACTTAATTACTAATTAAATAAGGATCACTGCGTAAATGATACTTAAAGACCTTTTGCGCTGAGTTTCAAGACAAAAAACAATTTTTATTTTCAATTTAACAAGAATACCATCAATAATCAGTGATGTGACTTTAGAACAGTCTTCTATACAGTATCTGAGTTTACAAAAACAGGGGGGGTGGGGGGAGAAGTAGCTATGTTTTATTAGAGCAGTGGACCCAGCTGAAAAGTCAAACAACCTTGACAAAGCACACAAGCCCTTCTCCAGGCCTGTAGCAGAAAGCTTGCCTGTGTGTTCTGACTCCATCACCTGCTCTGCTGACAGCTGTTACTCAAAATGCTTACAGCAGGTGAAGAAGCAGCAATTCAGATGGGAAGCAGAAAGGTGCTGAGCTGTCCCTCCAGCGCAGCACCTGCAAACTCGTCTTTGGAGCTCAAAGAAGAAACAAAAGACTGGGTACACTGGTACATATATTTACATATTTGCCTTGGTTTCTCATCCAAATTCTTGCAGTGCTACCACTCTCACAGGCTCAGGCTCATGCAAAGGTTTTGGCACAGTGTGAGTGCTGCTGTCGGAGGCAGCCTGGTTACACCTTATCATTTACCAGGCTTGTATTTGCATTTACCTTCGCTGTGGACCCTTACCTGACAGAGAGCCCAAGCCATCTAACCTACCCACCTGCTGCAGGGAGGGTCTCTGGCATAAGACTCCTCAGGCAGCTTTAAAGGCAGCTGAGATTTACAGCCACTTTGCAGTAACTCTGGATGGCACAACTGCACGAAGAAGTGCGACGCCCAGAAATAGCGCTGCACAGAGCCCAGGTGGGAAACGTTCTTGGAGGAGCAGAGCAGGCACAGCCACAAAGGTCTCTTCACTCAAACTTCCATTTACATTCCAGAAAGTCGAGTCTCAAGTTCATCAGTTCTGTATAATCAGTATTTGGCTACTGGGTGGAGGAAACTGGAGGCAGCCAGTGACGAAGTGGGAGAGGTGGATTGTTTGCCAGGAAAAAGCCGAGAAGTTTCAGTAACAGCAAAAAAGTTTTTAAAAAGAAAGATTATAATGAGTAAGAGTAAGGGTCAATACTAAGATGGGCACTGGCAAGGGAATGTCTATTTTAAGGAGACCTCAGCATGAAGGAAAGCATGAAAGCATAAAAGCATGCACAGCTCTCTTTAGAGGATAGGAGAGAAAGAAAAGATGCTGCTCGAGGTTAAATCAGCACTTCATCTAGGGAGAAGAACAAAATTTAGGGGGTTGCAATGAATACAGCTAATAGATCACCTGGGTATGTGTTAAAGAAGAGATTACAGCAAAGTAAAGTGGAATTCCCAGTGGAAGTAATTATAATCTCAGCTTTTTATATGGTGTGCAGATTTATCCAAGGTCCAAAAAAGAATACTTAATATAATTGCTTACCATGCCCTCTTCTTCCCCCATCATATTACCCTTCTTTCTCCCCCAGCCACTTCAAACACAACAGTTGGTAGCCAGGGCAGCTTAAGTTCTGTTACCAAAGCAGAGAACTATATATGAGGACATACAATACAAATACCCATGGCTCTCCTGTAGATTTTGTTACCAGTGAGTGCCAGCTTACTGAAAAAAGTCCTTTGCAGGCCTCTGTCAGATGGGGCCTATAACAAGCACCTAATACTATTGAACCTCTAATTAGCAGCCTCACAGTGGCTCTTGAGATGAGTACACAGACCACAGATACAAGCTCTGAAGGAGGACTGTTCCTCCAGTTGTGAAATCAAAGGAGCAACAGCTTCCTAAGTATGAATATTTGCTTTATCATTAGTGGGTAGTTGAAGTTAAAACTCTCCTGTGCATGTTAGCTCCCCATCTTTACAACAGCTACAGCTCACCCCCCTGCCATGACACTGGGCAGGTAGTGCTTATAAATAACCACTCCAGAACCAAACCAGATTCTGACCTTTAATGTAGACATAAGTTCAAGGGAAGACTGTAAATCCTGCTTGTCCATTTACAGAAATGTAAGTGGGCAAGCAGAATATCTACACCATAAAATTCCTCACAATAAATGTATTTGAACTGTTTAACTTCTTCATTGACATGAATTGGCAGGAATTGAAGCAGAAATGCTACATCACAAATGGTCATTTGTAGCAACACATTCTCAAGCTTTGGCAGCATTCATAAGTAGTGGTAGAGCTGAGTTCTGCAGCATGGTATTCTGCTATCAACCTCAAACTTCACTTCCTTTTTCTATTAGTAGAATGTATTGTAGTAGTATAACCTTCCCTCTTCTGTGGAATAGAAATAATTACACTATTTGAAAAGCTTCATATTGGCAAGTTAAGCATACATATAAATTCTACTAAATTAAATTTTAAGGCAAGACTGTTTGTTTAGACCATGTAAACAAAATGCTGTAAGACTGGCTGAGTTCTGAGAACTTAAACCACAGCCAGCCAGAATACAGCTGCACACAGTCAGATATGGTTTGTCTGCTAATATTGGCAACTTTATCATGCTGCAGCAAATTTAACTGCTGGTTAGTATACACACAGAAGAAATATAGATTGAATAAACTGGAACAAAATCAAAAGCCATCCCAAGGTCATAAGTTATGAAAGTCAAGGGCACTCAGTTGCTTTATAGGGTACTTGACAGTATTTATTGGTTGTACTGCTGTGGCACCTAAGAGCAGCCCCAGGCATGGGCCAAGGCTCAGCTGTGCTCATGCTTGCAAAAATACAAAAGATAAACCACAAACTGTTGTAGGCTGTAGCTAAGGGCTTCACACAAAGCAGGCTACTGTCAAGTGTCAGCTCCTGATGTACATCTTTTAATGATGTACAGCTAAAGCCCAGAGCTCATTTCCTTGGCTGGATGTTACTTTTGGTGCTAGATTTACCTGGTGAGCAGGAGGCCACCTGGAGTTGGATGACATCAACTGCTCACACCAAGGATGTGATACCCAGACTCCCACTCTTCCCTGCATTTCAGGCATTTGAACCAACACTGCAGGGGAGGCACATCTCCCAGTTCACAAGACAGATCCTGAAGCCCAGATCTAGTAAAGGCAGAGGGGATTCAGAGGTATGTGTTCAGCATCCTTCCACAGACCCTGGAGCAGTATGCAAGAACGACCATGAGATTCATGGAGCAAGGGAGCCACACACTTCCTCCCAGCTGGGGACATGCTTCTGCAGCTTAATGGTTAAAGCAGCAAGGAAGAGTCACAGGGCTTTTAAAGTTATTTCTGGTTTTATCACATAACTTAGATGTAAAAATATACAAATGATGCATAAAATAAAACCACATTGCCCAGATGAGTACCTTCACTATTAAACCATAAAGTTGGCTGGATTCTTGCTTATTTTCATTCTGGTCTTGCAACTCTTGCATGGTGAATGTGAACACAAGGCAGAATTTCTCATGCCTACTTCTTTCAGGTGCTTTTGAGTTAAGGCAGTAAGGGCTCACAGTGTTTGTGGGGGTTTTTTCGAAACTGTTTAAAAAATGTTTTTCGGACGTAGTTCCTTCTTCAGATCTGTTTATAAGTGTTGAACACTGGAACAGTGGCATGGAATATGTTGTGTTAGTTTACATACATTGTCTTTTTAAAAAACGTAGTTGCTCGTTGCCCTTTATATTTATTTATATTTTCCTAGAGTTGTATTGATAGTCAGAGGAGCTTGTCTGCTGTTCACAGCACATATTGCTGTGTTTAGGAAACGCTCTTAAAAATCTCAGTCTGGCACCTCAAATAAAACACTGAGTCACAAGTCCCTTGAACCCCAAAGTTGTTCATGCTTCTATTTACTCCTTCAGCCCACTAAAATGCCAGGATGTTACTCTCTGCCAATTTCTCATAACTTAAACATTACAGTAGCTGCCCGTGAGCTAAGCAGCAGGCAGTGGTGGTACTCTTGTATCACTGCTTTCAATTTCAGGCTGCCTCGGTTAAAAACGCACCGTAACTTTTCCGCCTTCCTGCGGGTCTGCCGCGCATCCAGCCCCCCACCCGTGAGCGGGGCAGAGCGCCGCCCCGCCTCCCACCCAGCACCCCCAAAACCCAGAGCAGCACAAGCCCCTCGCACCCGCGGCACGGCCCCCGCGGCCGAAACCCTGGGGCAGTCCGTCACCTGCAGCATTTTTAATCTGGATCTGGAATTTAATTGTTCCCGCTCCCGTAGAAGTACTGAAAGCGCGAGGTGTGCCACTTGGTGGGTGTTGTGGCACACCTGGCAGCCCCCGCCCGCCCCAGAGCACCACGACGCGGGTCCCGTACCGCGGGGACCACGGCAGAGGATGCGCGTGGGTCTTTGAATGCCCTCGTCACCCCCAACCCCGCGGCGGGAGCTCCCGGTACCGCGCCGGCCACGGAGGCGCGGGGGCCGCGGGCGCGCCCCTCCCCGAGCCAGGAGGGATGCTGCTCCCCCGCCGAGGCAGCCGGGCGCGGGGCTCCCCTCTCCCTCACCCCACACAAAGGCACGGCAGGGCGGCGGGGAGGCGAACCGGGCCCCGCCGCGCTTCCCCCGTCCCGGCTTGCCCCCTTCGGTGCCGCCTGAGGGATAGCTGACCCCGGGCAGGGGCATCGCCGCCCGCCGGGGAGCGCCCGCCCGGGGCTCGGGGAGCGCCCGCCGCGCGGTCGGGGCGAGCGG
>VZRX01019535.1:266007-298742 GCA_013398075.1 Notiomystis cincta
TTTTAATTTTTTTTTTTTTTTTTGCTCTCTCCTAACATCCGTTTTTCTTATTAAAAAACCCCAAGAACAGGTCGACACCAACACGGCGTTTTGCCCTGCCAGGTGCACAGCAAGTGCCCGGCCCCGGCCTGGCCATAGTTTGGGTTCGTCCACCCACCTCCCCCCGCAGCGCTGCCGGCCCGGGGGCTCTGGGGGCACACGGGGGGCGGCTGCCAGCATCCAACGGGGACATGGAAGGTCTGGGGCCGACCAGCCGCGTCCGCAGCCCTGCGTCTTAGTGTGCAAGTGGGAAAGAAGAAGAGCCGAGAAAGCATCACTTAGAGGCTTCCTCCTGTTGACTGCCCTTCTCTTTCCCTTTTCCAGTGTTTTATCCCCAGCCAAAGCTTCCATCTCACTTCATAAAACGAGGGTGGGAAAACTACAGGAAGGTGGGCACCGGAGTGGCATGGCACACAGTCTTGCTGGCACGGGATCTGTAAGAAACTTAAAACCTATTTGCCATGACGCCGATTTATGAAAGCCTTCCATGTTTCGTAACAGGGAGTCTCTAACACAAAGTTACTTTGGGAGCGAGGAAGCGCATTAAAGTTTCTTTGGCAATCTAAGCCTTACCCACCCAGCTACTCCGCGTCCCAAACGAGCGTGCAAACCGCCCGCCCGCTCTGCAGCCCGCGCCCAGCCGCTTCCCTCTCCTCCCGGAGCCAAAATGCAGCCCGGTCTCCCTAGAACCTGCAGTCGGTTCCCGTTTTTCCTCGGGAAAACAGGTCCCGGTCCCCCTCTAGCGGCGGAGACGGAGCGGTCCCGCACCCCGCGGGGTCCTGCGGCAGCGCCGGCAACGCGGCCGAGGCCGGCTGGCTCCTCCAGGGTTTGTTTTGTAATGACGGCTTGCTCCCTGTGAGAAGGAATGAGCTTTAAACCAGGCTTTAGCATTAACTCCTATTAATCTGTAAATTGCCACGTAGGAACTGAAAACCAGGACAGGCGTGTCACTGCTGTTTGGTCTTTGGCCAAGTATTTCGTGTCATGCGTTTTGAAGACTGGATGTTAAGGACAAAATGACAAAGGTAGACAGGTCATAAAACCAGGCTGATACCTGGGGTGTAGGAAAATACTTCAATAATACAGTAAACGCCAGGACTGTACTAGTAAATTGTTACTTGCAGTGTGTGTGATTTTTGAATAGTCAAATGGGATTTGTTTGTCGTTTTTCTCTTCTCCTTCTGCTCCATCTCTTTGCAGTGTTTGCCTCCTAGTAGTCTGCTGTGTCTTCATTTTGCCCTCCATAATCTAGCACTCTCTTGCCCTCTTGTCTCTCCAGCAGCTCCTGGAAACTTGTCTCATATGATTGGTGAAATATGGTGGTGTTGGCAACACTGTCAGAATCTGCAGGGATGGGGGCAAATAACCTGAAAGAGAGAAAACCTCCTCGCTCTGCTGAGACTTGGCAGACAGAAAAGAACTTCCTTAACTAATTTTAAATTATCTTTCCACCTATATATCTGGATAAATCAACAGAGCAATTTCTTCAAAGAATGATTGCTCCAGATATTCCAGTAATTGTAAATAGAGTATTTTCTGCCCAAAACCAGTGAGTATGAACATGTCTGGTTATGAGTGTGTGTACCTTTGAAATGATCAACAGGCAACTGTTGATAATTTTTGTGGTAACAGCAGGTATGAGATTGTGTAATCTCAGTTTCTACAACTCTGAAAGGTAAATTAATAAAGTTAAGTGAAATGCACTGTAGATTAAAAGAAACTCACATTTCAAGACAGGATGGCATTTTTCTTGTTGCAAGCAAAGAACATAAAAGCTGTGAAACTAGAGGGGAAATTACTAGATCAAAGGGGAAGCAAATTTAAATGACACAAAAGTAGCCTTGTTATGTGTAGAAAGTGCAAAGTAAAGACAATGCCATGAAATCTCAGTTCTATTTCAGAGAAACTGCTAAGAGGTTCTGCCCTGGTCTAATTTGTGCAGAGACCAGATATATCCATTACTAATGATAAAAATACTTAGTATCAAGAATAAATTCTAAATGGTAAACTAAATACTCTGGTGTAAACTGTTCCTGGGCTTTCCATAAGTGTATGCTTCATATAACTCTGATAAAAATCTTCTACTTTACCCTCCCTATAGAACTACATTTAGTGCCTGCTTCCATGATATCTGCACTTTGATGACAAGTCCCAGGTTCCAAAAGTTTTGAGGAACTCAGAAAAATCACATTTCCCTATGTATTATGACCTTAGAACACTGCATTTGACATTAACTGAATTGCAAAAGAAAAGTACCGAACTGTGTGCTTTGCATTAAGCATGACAAAGATTTGAAAGCTTTTCTGGTTTTCATTCCTGGGGAAGATTACTTGAAGATTTTCTTGCTTCTAGATTGGTTCAATGTAGTTTTCACTGCCAGAAGTTGAGTATTTGGGGTTTTTGGGGGCTGTTTCTTTGTGGTTTTTATTTTTGTTTTTTAATTAAGAGATTAAAGGATTTGTTGAAGAACAAAGTTCTAACAAACCAGTCCTCAGTCTATAGCAAAATTCCAAAGAAGTGAGTGCCTGCCTTATGCTAAAGCTCAGCCAGCAATGTGATATTTGAAATACCCTTAGACTCACTGTGGGAGAGGCCATTGTATTCCAAAAACTAATAGATACAGGAAGCCTAAAGTAATAGTTGGAATATTAAAGGAACCCAAACCCATTGCTGCTTCTTTCTAAAAGAAATCTGAGAAAATACCTGAAAGGTTTCTCCAGACTTTCAATGTATTAGGTTATTTCTGTAGCCTATTTATCCACTTCTGCATGGTAAAACTCCTGTGCAAGCTAGAGCTCACACAAACTTTGTTCTCCAATATACAACACTGAGTAAACACCATGGAATTACAACAAATAAGAAGTCTTGCAGCCCAAGAACTGTTGGACTAAACACAAAAATGAGTAAAATTAGTTTTGAAAGTATCTTTCACCGTGTATTTTTAAACCTGCTGGTGTGTAGGTACATGCATAATTTCATTGTCATGCAAACTCCAGTGGAAGAACGTGTTTTGGTAAAATTTTAACTGTAAGCAGGGTGAGGATCTGCATTTGGAGAGCCATCAGTGCAAAAACACAGTGTCTTTAACAGCTGTCTGTGCTGCTTTTGTGCTCTGGAGTGGCCTCTGGAGTGGCCTTGGTTCCCCAGCCAACTGGCATGTGCTGGTTTGTGTCCTTATTTCAGAACTAAGGCTGTG
This sequence comes from Notiomystis cincta, assembly GCA_013398075.1. Lineage (NCBI taxonomy): Eukaryota > Metazoa > Chordata > Aves > Passeriformes > Notiomystidae > Notiomystis > Notiomystis cincta. The sequence goes on from VZRX01019535.1 coordinate 269,243, forward strand.
CAGATGAGAAAGGCCACCTGCCTTCTGCGTGGTCATCACTATCATGGCTGACTTGCAGTGACTTGTGAAGACAAATCCGAGCTGATAAATAGTTGTTAATGTTCCCATGTGATAAAAGCAAGCAGAAAGTCACCCCTTTGTACAGGGGCTTGAAAACCTAGAAATAACAAATAAAGGAAAGCAGGCTGTGCTGCTTTCCTTCAAGAAGCCAGATTTTTCCCTATTGACCAAAAGGCTTATTGCATATGAGAATCCACACACTTAACATCCTGGTTTCTTCTCATTCAACTTTACACATAGTAGGCACTTTCACAGTGGAGGCAAAGACCTCTGCATAGAATTTCTTTCATTTTACTGACTTGGCAGAATGCTTCCAGCTGCAGAAAAAGAGATTAAAAATATAAGTATAGATGAGGAAAAAAACCCCAAAGGTCACTAGATAGGGCCTGCAGGAACATGAATCTCTGTATCTGCCTGGATTACTTCATCTGAAAGAAATTAATCTAAGGCAGACAATCATTTATATGACTATCTTTAAGCTGTTGAAGTCTCCATTATACAGGAGCCATTTCATAAGAGCCTAAAAGAATCTGGCTTGAAATCAGCACATCTTGGGTCTCCTCAGCCTCCAGCCCTCTCCACCCCAAAGGTTTGTGTTGCCTTCTGGCAGCCAAGCCCCTGTAGGTGGCTGCAGCAGAATCCTCAAGGCCCTTCTGGTTTGGAGTCTGGGGTTATGTTTGTGGAATCTGCCTCAATCCTCTCTGTCTGAGGGCTGGGTGATTTTAGCAGAGGAGCAGTGCCTGGCTGTGGGCTGTAAACCTTCACCTGGCAGGGAGAGCAGCACTTTGCATCCTGGCAATGAATTTATTTCAGCGTGAAAAGTGGCAGTTCTTATTTCAGTGTGAGCGCGGATAGCTTGGCAAAAATGTTGGACTTTAATTAATTATGCAAATTAGAGGCAAGTAAAGATGTTTGGCCCACTGCTCTGATTATGTAAGAGGTATAGAAATATAAATGTTCTGTGCAAGACAGCAAGACATATGACACAAAGATTTAGAGTGCAAAGACCTAGAATGCTAATCCTTCCTTTGATGTTTATATTGCTTAGCTGGAAAGGGAGGAAATACATTTTTCATTCTTGGATGCTGTGAAATGGAAAGGCCTTTATAAGCAATATATAATCCATATTTATATAATTTCCACAGTCCTTGGAAACTTTATTCAATATAAGCAGAAGCTATAATAAGAAAAATAAACCAAAATATCAATAAATAGCAGATGCACACTGTATTTGGGTATGAATAAATTATATGAGTCATAATGGTTGCAACAGCAGGTGGTGGTGTAGTTCAAGACTCTCTGTGATTTCTTGCTTTTTTCCTCATACTCCAAAGAGGAGGGTTTGAGACCCCTAATAGCTGGTGCAATTTTTAGCTCTGCACCTCCAATTGGTGAACAAACTAGAGGCATCTACTGAATTTTGTTAGCTCTGCAAAAAAAAATTAAAATAACCAAAACATATGGCAAATGGGCTTGTCATCATTTGTGAGTGCTAAAGCTGCTGCTATGACTAATTTATGAACATCCATCCTATTTGTTCTTTCCTCTTTCTTCCTGTCTCATACATCCTATTTTAATTAAATCTCAGATAGGGAGTTCACTGGGGTAGAGAATTTCCTTGTTATGTTGTTTGCAAAGTTTTTTATAGTGGAGCTCTAAGCTGTAATTGGAAACTGATAAAGATTTTGAAATTACTAGTCAATTATGTAACTGTCATTAGACTTTATTATAAAACTAGAAATTGTACAGAAGCAGTTCAGGTGAAATTGAACTTCAATGTTTTTTTCCTTTCTTACTAAAAATCAGCAAGTTTCTAATATTTTGCCTTAGAGAACAGAATTTGAAAGTCCTGACTATTTGCAGTATAGTTCTCTTTTACAACATTATTATTCTCTTACTTTGGAACATGACAGTATTTCACTTAAATATTTCCAGAAATGGAACACAAAACTACTATATATTTAAGCATATATCTATTTTTTTACTGAATCAGAAACACCAATAATTTTGGACAGTTAAACCTTTTGTTGGTCCAGGCAACTAGTATCAAAAAAGTCCTACACATATAGGAAAAGAGGACTTTTCTCCATGCTGCTCTACTGCCTTTTTCTGAACAGAATCTGTCCCTATTTACTATGAAGGTCATGTTTGTATAAGAGCTACTTTCAGCTTTTCTTTGTAATTATTGGAAGCAATTGCACTACCATATAAATTGATGTAGGTGAAGAGGTGAAAAAAACAAGAAGAGAAACAATTTTTATGAACTTAAAAACAATAATCAATCTCCTTTTTCTGAGTATTCTAATTCTTATATTACTATGTATTAACAAACTCAATATGAAATATGGGCCTAATGGGCATAAATTGAGGTTTTCATATAGAATTGTTCCAAGTACATCACACTTAAAAAGAAATTCCATGATGTACATAGCATTTATTAACCTTTGGCCTTTTATCTAGACTGACATTTTAAAGAAATTCTTTTCCTCATAGTTCAACATCTCCTCTTTCTTGAACCTGCAGTAAAGTCATCATGTTGAATTCACAGCTTCCCAATTACCATGACAAAGCAGTGATATCAAAGCCTCAGCTTTACTCTTTCATTAAGAAGGAAGAAAGAGTGGGGTTCAGAACAGAGCTGCCTTAACTCTCCTGTCATCTTTTCCTTCTATGTGAATTATATGCAAACCTACTAAGATTTAATTAATGAATTTATTTGCTATTTCAGCATTCTCTCTATTTCTTGGTACTGACAAATTTTGGCTGGTGGATTTGAGAACTGTTCAATGCAAAGATGTATATAGATACTCTACATTCACAAATAGTGGCAGAGCTGTATGTTTTGTGCACCTAAGTTGTGTGTTATGAGCCTTTAGAAATTAGAACAGCAGTTGTCCAAAATAAGTTCTATTTCAGCTACAGAACTGAAAATTGTGTTCATCAGACTATTGCAAAAACAAAGCTTTGCTCATTTAATTGTCAAAAGTAAATTAGTCAAAGTATCTATTTAGAAGTTATTTACTTCAGATGTTCATGAATTATTTATCTCAATATTTCCCCTGTTTAATTGTGATACCATGCTCTCTTAATTAGCTACAAATATCTTAAATTAGAGAGGGGCAGCTACTAGTGGAGAATTCCCATATTAATATGGGTTTTATTTATAAATGTTTACTGCTCCTTAATAAAATATTGTCTAAATGTAATACTTTGCAATTTACTAATATAGGATGGGGAAACCTCAAACTTGGCTGTTTGGTTCTTAAATATGTTCAGATTTGGATGCTGCAAATTACATATGCAAACAGAAACCTTGCAGGCTATAATGGGTTTTGCAGCTGGGTTCTTTATTCTTCATTTAGAGACTTGGAGGTCAAATATAGAGATTTTGGATGTTTGATTGGACCAACATACCATTCATCTATATAACACAATTTCCTAAAGGCCTGCTGACATTAACCATCCTAGATTCCAGATGAATGCATTTCTCTTCTCTTCTCTTCTCTACAGTTTTGCCTAAGAGATAAAATCAATATATAGCTCCATGTTTCTCCCTGAATGCTTGGACTGAAACCTTGCCTCTACTGAAGGCAGTAATAGTTTTTCTCACTGACTTCAAAGAGGTCAGTGTTTCACCCTTCATTTCCCTGCTGGATACTGCTTTTCCCTTTAAGCTACCACATATCATAAAAATTACTGTGCTTTGAAAACTGTAATGCACCACAGTAAAAACTGTCATGCCACAAGGTAGTGTCAATATGTATTTTTATGCAGTAGAGGAAGGAGGAAATAAACCAGGAGAGAAAAATGTTCCTAGTCAAAAACTGAGAGTTTTTGTTGTATTTATAAATAAAAATACATTCTTTCAAGCAATAAAACCCCCCATACTCCTGCTTAGTACCATTCCACCAAGGACCTCCCCAAGGTAACCACAGGTTTACCAACAAACCTATTCTTATAATTTCTCAGTCACAAAGAAGGTTAGAAATGGGATTTTGAGCTCTGAGGGGTTTGTGAGAAAAAAGTATACAACCCATTCTGCAGATCTTAGGTATTGAACAATTATCCTGGGGAAACCTAGGTTTAGTAAGTTCAGCTTCATTCTAAGATGTGGCATCATGGATTACCTTGCTTCTTGAGTTCACTTTTCCCAATCATTTATCTTCTGCCTGAGATGCTTTGCTGCAGTTTGAAGCATCCAGAACAAATATATATAAGGAAAAGAGGATCAGGTTTGTCTCTCATTCAGAACTAGATAAAGTCATCTTGTATGCAGACTACAGAGTACTATAGATAGTAGAGACAGTGAGCAATAGGGGCAGGAACTATCACAATTTGAGCTGTTGGCCCCTTTTAATTTCCTAAGTCAGGTCCATTTAAGGATGTGACAACCCTGACCTTGAAGGGAAGGCCAGGTCTTGGTCCCAGTGCAGTATTTCTATATTTCTAAACCTGTCATTTGTGATCTGAGAGGGGTGGTGGTGTGGAAGTCCATATTTGGCCTACAAAGAAAAAAGCTTAGCTGAAGAAACATTTTGATAAATAGATAGTAAGGAATATTTCTATTCCATAAGTAACTTGCTATAAATATATATATATATATATATATACATATGGTATGTAGCTACAAAGGTAAAAGCACAACTGAAGAAACATTTTACTGAGAAGCTTACAAAATGAAATCCCGAGTTTAAAATCACCTTCAGAGGTAAACAGCCCCACCAGGAAGGAAATGAATGTCTCCTGATAGTCAAGCCAGGAGTCTATCTGCAATACCTGTCATAGCTCTTATCTGGTTTTGGTTTTTATTCTGGTTGGATTGGTTTGTTTGGGATTTTATTCCAGCGAAAAAATGCTTGATTAAGCTAATTCTTTGTCTTACTCAATTTGGTGCATAATTAACTGAATATTGAATAGTCATTTTGCATGTTATATAAAATCAGCTTAAGTGGACAGGAAAACATTCAGAGTACAAATGAGCTTTTATCAGTGACTGAAGATCCTATTGTCTACAATTCAAAAGGAAAGTAAACAGAGGTCCCTATACCCAACCTGCCTTTCATTCCATAGATGTAAAAAGGAAACAAAACCTTGGAAGTCCTGCTCTTATTATTATTCAGACATTTTGAAGCATGCAAAAACATTATGAGAAATGCAAATTCTAGGGAATTTTATCGGAGGCGAGTGCTTCAAATGATATGATTCTAAAATTGCACAATAAATTAAAGATTAAATTGGATGAAAGCTATGTAAAAGAGTCATAAATGTCTGTGTGCAAATAACATTAACATGTCCTAAGCTTAGCTGGGCAGAATGGGGGCTGTAAAAACGTTGAGGATGATTTGGTTCAAGTTTGTGAGTTCTTGGCTACAGAGAACATGCAGTGCAGGATTTCAAGGCCCAGGCAGTTCCCCAGGGAATCCTGTGAAAAGAAAGTTGAATGACATTCAGTTAAAATTCTGCTGTGAATATCAATAAAAGGACAACCCTTTCAGGGTCTGCAGAGGTCCCATTTAGCACTGGTTGGTTTGGACAAGAGCATAAGGATCACTGTGTTCTCATAAAGTTCAGAAAATTAAGAGAAAGAGCTCTACCATAGAAACAGCAAAGTATTTTTATGTCTTCAGAAGGAAATGCCTCAGAAGAATGAATAATTAGATGGAATGACTTGCTAAAGACCAACCTCTTATAATCACAGTTCATCCTGAATAGAAAATGGAAGTGACTGGTACAAATGTTAAGGATTAAGTCAAAGCCCATCCCATTTCAGGAGTGCCAGAGGGAAACTGAGGAAATTTGCCCGTGATTAATCAAGATTAACCCTCCACACCCACCAAAGTTTGTAGAATTACAGTCAAACGTAGCATAGGGCAAAGAGGGTTGTTCACCAGCCTTTATTGGCCCTGTTGGCCACTTCTGACAGCACTTGAAAAACTCACTTTAAAAAAAAGAATGAATTAAGCAAAATTTTCCTTCTTTTTACCTCTAGTCAGGAAGAGCAGCCAGGAGGAAGAGCAGTGGAATTTCAAACACCACTGTGCAATGGATCACCCTAGTTGGAAAAAGGCAACAGCTGAGAAGGATGTGCTTCTTGTGTCCATGAGACACCACCCATATACACATTTGTGAGTGTGTCTGTCTGTCTGTGTCTGTCTGTGTGTGTACCACAACTCACACACACACAGCCTTGGGAAAGCCAGAAACATTTCATGACTGGCTGGATATGAAGCTGTTTTTCTTTCCACATTGATACAGAAAAAGAAATAATTTTTGTGGTCATTAAAAAGCTGCACATAATTTTCTTAAAACATTTTGCCACATCTGGAGCCCTATTTTCCTCTCCATAGGCTGCTTAACTCTTATTAATATCAATGGGGGTTATGCACACATGTGGAGAATAAATTAGATTCTTCATTGTTTCCTTCTGATAAAATTAAATGTTTTTTCCACATGTTAAAATTAACTCACAAACTGTTGTTCTCAGGGTATTGGAAATAGAGAGCATTAGTTGCTAGATGAACCTTACATTATTTTGCTTCTTAAAGAAAGACCTTAACATAATCTTTTTAGAATCAGAAACTAGTTGTCAAAAGCTTCAGTCTAAACTTGAGTTTTGTGACTGCATCCTTGGGCTGTATGGAAACCCTTCTCTGACAGTATGGTGCATTATTCAGACTAGATTTGTGACAGTAGTTTCTTCATACTAATAAATGGCTAACCTCTTTTACAGTCAAATTTTTATCAATCAATTCTTATTTCCTTGTTTCTTATTTATGGACACTGGAAGACAAATGTTTCTGTCACAGCCAGTAGCAGGCCTGTCTTAACTTGTTTTCCTTTGATGCCTGTAAGTGAAAAATGCTAAATGAATTTTCACTGACATGAATTTGAGACACAGTTTAATACTGGCATTATACAGGGAATCATTATTGTGCATGATTTGGTACGTGTAAGATGCTGGGGAGGATTTTATACTCTTTGAAGTGTTTTTTTTTGTGGGGCAAATTATTACATTTATAGAAGACCTGTTAATATCTATCCTTGACATTGCATCCAAGAAATGGCTACAGAAGCTGTTCCATAGACCTTTCACCATTTTTAGAACATGGAATGTTGATCATTAACGTTCAGCTCAGTCATAAACACAATTGCCTAAGGGATGATGACATCAGATAAATTGGGCCAATTTCTAAGAAGCTGCATCCCCTGTGGATCTCTCAGTAACAGAGAATGATTAAGCTTTATAACTTCCTAGGACAGTCAGCTGCAAATGGAAGAGGAATAGCATGTCCTAGAACTGTCCTAGAAGTGGTGTGAGGTGGGGGAATGTGCAACTTGAGAGGCTGAGGGATCCTGTAATATTATGAACCTCTTGTTGCAGATGCACTCTTGAAAAATAATTTGACAGAACTCTGCTGAATAAAACCTGTGTGAACTCAGTTTTAAGCAACAGTTAAGAAAAGTGAAGAAGTTGAAAGAGCTCATACCAATGCTGTTAACAGAGTCAAGAAACAGGACTCATTGAAGTTACTTGATCCAGCAATCAAGCCAGTATTAACAGATAAAAACTGATGATCAAATTAGCAGAGAAGAAATTATATAAGAAATAGATGATCAAAATCCAGAATCAGCATTTTTCAGCATTATTTATTTGAGTGCTTATTTACATGGACAGTAGTTTTTCACTGCAATTCATGAACCATTTAGACTTTGATTTTTTTCTCAGAACTATGGTTAGCTCTCCTAAGCTTTGGGATTTTGCTTTTTTATTATAAGTTCACTATGCCACAGAATATCTTTATGTCCTTGGAACAACATGCAATCTTTTGATGTCTAGTTGCCCTTACTTTTCAGATTTTATTTCAGTTATTCTTTCTAACTGCAATAATATATCTCAAAGTATGGTGGAAAGTGAAAACTACAGTTTGTGATATTTATTTTTACTCCTTGATTTGATTTCTGAATGTATTTCAGGCTTAACTGGTGTTTGACATACCTTCTAAGTCCTTGGATGCTCTTGTTTGAGAAATTGTGACTCGAGAAGACTTGCTATGAGCCATTCAAGTCCTTCCTTAGTGAGCAGGACCCACAATAAGAGGACACCCAAATTTAGGCATCTAGATGTCTTAGTGACTTAGGTTCCATTATAGTAAATCAGGATTATGTCAGTGTCACCTGTGGATCTCAAAGAGCCACTCAGCTGCTGTTCAGGTAATAGGTATCTGTTTTAGAGAGAGAGGCTGATTCTGCTCTGCTGCAACTGAATCCCATCAGCAGATGAAGCTCCAACACAGAGCTTCAAAAAAATTGAATGTTCTTCTAAATCTTCCACCTTTTTAAGCTCCAGCTACAAATCTCAGAGAATAAGATATTATTTACAAATTTTACTCCATTTGATTAGAAAGAGGGATTTGGTTTACGTGGCTGATCTGTTCTCTTTACTGCATTTTGCTTGAGGCAATTGCCCTGTGATGGTCTCAGTATCACAGAGGGAAGATATATTACACAGAGTCTTATTTTCTCTATTTGAGCCTTTTTCATGCTTGAGAATAATCTTAACCTATTTAAATTGTATTATTTAGGGGTATGTGCCATATACAGTGAAATAGGATCCTGGAGTGGCTGAGACATTTGGAGCTGAGGAAACTAAATAGACTCAGCCAGTTCTATGCCATTGCAATAGAAAATGTTGTGGACTTTCTCAGGTACTCTCTAGGTTTTCTAAAGCTCCCTGGGTCAAAAAGTTCCTAGGCCTGGATATGTGTGATGAGAGAAGGTACTTCCTTCTCTCCACTTGAATTATGGTCACACTGCCTCTGGAGTCCCAGCTCCCTGCTGCTTTTCTTCATACCATGGTAATGGAAGAATGAGTTAGTGGATCTTAAGCTTCCCTTAAAAGAAAAATTCTAGCATTTTTAGCATTTGAAATAAAATAGACGCCAAACAAATCTTTCCAACCAAAGTTATGGTTGAATTAGCTTTTCAAATAAATCCCAGAGTGCAAATCTATTACAAACTCAAGGGGAGCACATTGTCTCTTAGTCTGTCCTGACAAAAGACATCCTGCAAATGAGTTTACCATAAATATATGTTTGAACCAGTCTAGAAGCCAACACACCAGTTAAGCTGTTGCTGGCATGGAGTCTCTCCATTGAGGTCACTGTCTCAAAATACTTTTCAGAAAGAAATCCTGCTACTTTGTAGAGAGTGAGCAGTTCTAAAATAACAGTGAGCTGATAAACTCTTTCCTGTTAAAGAGTCTCCACTGTCCAGAATGATTTCTCAAGTAAATTTAAAGAAAAGTGGGTGCAAGCTCCAAGCAGAGATTTAGAGCTTTGCACAGGAGTCAAAGGCTGATCTATGCTCTAGAAACACACGACTGTATTGGCATCTTGAAAGCATATTGATTTAATTATTGCTTAGCTATCTTCTCTGGAACTCTCACTATCATATTGGACATGTTTCACAAGCTGATAACAAATACCACACATGTAGCTCCAGCCCCTACAAGCAGCAGTCAATGCACTTTGAAATGCAGACTTTTTTTTTTCAAACAGATTAACACATAAGAGCAAATATCATCAATTGTCTTTGAGGGAGGAAATTTTTGGTTATTGTGACTTTAGTTTCAAACTAGTCAGGAGATTCTGCTGCAGAAATATACAATAATTTAATTGCTTAAGGCTTTCAGGTTTCTGACAGGGATACAAAGCTGTGCAGTTGTGTTTGTGAATGACTTTTTTGCCATTGTGGCTTCCTCACTCAAGAGAATTGGCCACATGTTTTTTGATAGTTACCACTAAGGGTAAGGGTGAAAAATTTCTGTCTTTCCTGAGGGTATCAAGAGTGGTTGCCAGATAAAATGGAAGAGTAAATGACACTGAAGTATTACACTGAAAGATTACTTGTTAACCTTGTAATGGCTAATAAAATTCTAATTTGCAAGTCTTGATTCACTACAGTTGATGTGCATGTGAGTAACATGGAATTGCTCTGGTTAAAGCTGTTAAAAGGAGAGGCCTACATGAAAAATATATTATACAAGAATTATCACTTCTTTCCCCCTTGAACTGAGGTTAATCTATACTTCTGTCCACTAGGTGTGCTTGGATTTACAATTCTATTCTCCTAAAACCCAGTTAATTGCGTTAAGTGCAGTTGGAATGTGTTCAGAGATGATATTGGCCTTCTGATTATTGAGCTTATATTGAAACTAGAGGTTTCAACAATCTGAATGTTTTAGTTATCTCTCAGGGAAACTATAAACTTCTATAGTTTACACTATAGGAAAGGAACAAAACACCTTCTAGAGCAACCCCAATGCAGTGCCTTGAACTTCTTAATGCTTTTAATATTCATTAAAATGTGCAAAATGCATTTTCAAGAAAATAAAATATGGCCACTTGCTCTGAGTTTGCATTTGCTATAATGCACAGTTATGAGTTATTTCTGCAGGCGGATTTTAATACACACTGTCTTTCCTACTTTATGTTATGACTAAATTATCCTCATTCTGCAGACTCAAACCAGAAGCTCTGTAAGCTGGAGAGCAGCTGTACACAGACTCTATCATTGCTGTCTTTTAGTCACATCCTAACCACAAGATCCTTCTTTAATTATAGTAGTACTTTTGCAGAAACAAACATGCGTGATGAAATTTCATACTCTGCTTTTGCCCAGGAAAATAAATGAAATAAATTGGTTTTGAGTACAGTATCAAATTCCACGGTTGTGGATTTAATTATATAGAAATTTAGTTTCTGTAAGCTGAATCCTTTGTATTATTTAGGATTGTGGATGGAAGTGAATATAGTAGCATTTATGTCAGAGCTGTGAACTGATGGCAATGCAGCATGCCTTCCCATTTTTCACTGTGTCACATCCACTCTCGACAGAACTTTCATTTTAAAAGTTAATAGTCTGTCATTCATATGAAAAACCAAGGACTCCTCAGTGAGCTGGTTATTTAAAAGTAAAAGGTACAGAAAATCTCAAGTTCTTTAAACCATCTTCTTGCAAGATCTCGGCTTTTATTTTACTTCCTGAGGAACAACTTAGACAGAAGTGTCATGGCTTGTCCTTATCTTCAGATTTGCTGTAAAGGTAGAACAGTTTTGGATGCCAAGTTCTTACCCTCTTCACCTTTGCAGAAGTGCTCATGAAACGTGTCACTCAGGGTTGTCTTCCTATCTCCTCTGTGTAATCACAAAGCCAACAGTTGAAAATAACCAACTTTAGGGGTAAAGCTTTGAAAATACAAAGGCTTGTGCATAGAGTCTATGCCCAATGTCTATTCCCTGCTATCTTAACAATATTTTAGTTTGCACTCATGTGGAAGACCTGTGCTGGAGGAATTTTATCATTTCAAAACTGTAGCTTGGTACCCAGTGAAACTTCGGATCAGTTCCATGTTACTTGATGGCAGTCGGAAAGACCCACATTTTTTTTCCCAGAAGTCACTTAATTGATCAGTCTATGATGCTCATCTTGCACCTGCACTCTGAGATGTGAAATTCTGGATGTTACTACTTTAGTCATCTCAATGCACCTTATAAAGAAAACTTGGCTGGTTTTAATGAAACGGGGTGAAATTTCTGATGACTTAATGATGACACTGCCAAACCCCAAAATTGCCTTAACTCGAGTAATGACAAACCACAGTGAAGGATTTTAGATACACCTTCCTTTATACCTGAACTGTCTCAACTTGTTAAACATTCCAGGCTGCAACAGTGGAAGAGAATGGGGAAACGTGGATAACAGTAGCTAGGAGACTGACCATTCTGCCTCACACAAAGCTTTAAATGAAATTACTAAAGGAGGACAGAAATATCCATTGCCAAAAGGAGACTGAGACTGCATCATTCCCAGCCATACTAACTGATACATTCCTCTGAGAACACCTCAGAGCTGACAGAGGGAAGGTTTACCTACCATCACCTCTTGTAGGAGTAGAAAATTTTTGTTTAGCAGTTATGCTTAAAATTAAAGGAAGTGTTTTGTTCCAGTAACCTGGAGTCAGTCAGAGGATAAAATCTGTGTGCTTTCTTTTTGTGCCAAGGTAGGAGAACCAACAATTGTAAAAGGAAGTTATGTTCCCTCACACCTTTCCTGCCTGTTTTCTGAAAGCAGATCTTCCACCCTGCTGGTTACAGCCTGCCAGCTTTTATTTGTGTTAGTTTACCCTAACTGATGTTAGAGTGGGTTTTAGTGTCCTCTCCTTTCACACAATTTCCCGTGTCCTGCTCCTGCTATGTTGTGAAAACAGTGATTGAACCAGACTGGGACATCGTGGTGCGCTGTGGCAGCGCTTCCAAGAGCCTTGATGGCACCTCCCACAGACAGTCTGCTCAGGGTTATTTTCCTCATGTGTGTGCTCTCAGAAATCTGTGTCAATTGCCAAGAGAGGGAGAAATGTGGTCCCTGTGAGTGTGAGGGTTGTGTCTGGTCTCCTCTGACGTGCTGGTGGCTGCTGCCAAGCTCAGCTCTCGGGGCGCGGTGCTGTGACCTCGCGGTTGGGTGTAAAGCCGCAATGTAAACTGCGCAAATCGCCGCCGCCTCTCCCTTCTCTGAGGGAATTCATGTGCTCACCAGATGGCTAAAACACAGGCAAGGCATGAACACCACGCTGGAAAAATATCTAGCTGGCATATTAGACACACATTTTACCCGTGTCAGAAAGCTTGTCTTTAGGCAGAGTGCTGAATTGAAGGCTCCCATTTTGATGTGAATTCCACTCGTTTCCCTAACTTTGCATTAGGGACTTAACTTTATAAAAAATTAACATCTTCAGCAGAAACACCTTGCTTCAGCTTTTTTTTTTTATAAAGTCAAAAGGTTGCAGCAGAGGTCAAATAGATTAAAAGGAAGGAGCTGTCTGACTTGTGATGATCCAACAAGATACTGCACCTGATTTTTGGTTTGGTGCAGTCATTCACTCCGCTATGTGCTCCTGTGTTTTCAGCTAGTTCTTCCACAGGCATGGATGTGAAAGCCTCCCATCCCCCTCCCAGTCTCCAAAAGAGCAAAGGCTGTGGAAAAAAGCCTCCCAGCCCAGGAAAATGCAGAGTGATGACTGAAACACTGCAGGATGAGGATTAAATCAAGAATATTTAAGAAGTGACTTACTGGTATTTTATATCAGAAGCGGCCCTGGGTCATCCTGGTTGTCTAGTCTCTAATTTGTGTTTTCAAGACTGGAGCCTTCCTGCTAAGTGCTCCCTTCTTTAAATCCATTGAAAAACTCACAATGATGGGTTGTCTGTTTGCTGAAGATTGATAGATTTTGTGTGAGTGGAACTAATATGCTTTTCATACTGCTGCAAAAGTGTTTACATTATTTTCTGATCCATCTCCTTTACTAGCAGAAGAATTAAAGCAGCACAGTCTTGCTGCCCAGCTGGGCAAGGGGTGTTTAAATAGCATCCTGACTACCTGCTTTTCATCAGGTATCACCATGCTGAGCTAGGGAGGAATTTTAAAAATGCTTAGAAGAAAAATAAGCACTGGACCGACATACACACAAGTCTAAAAGTCAGCCGTGGGCGAAATCATACAGGAGAATGCCTGAGGGTTGGCAGCAGTCCTGGCAGAGTGACTAACCCCCTAGCTGAAATCAGCAGGATAAATGAATTTTAGCCTTGCTGCCACAGGAAAGCCACGCTGGCAGTTTGGTGCTCCTGAGAGCCAAGCCCAGTGAAGAGCCCTGGAGCCTGTGTGTGGCCAGAGACGCAGCACGCTGCTCCCAGCACGCGCTCCAGCTCTCGGGGAGCACGGCTCTGCCAGACCTGCTGCTCCCATCCTGCGCTCCCAGCGCCATGGGCTCGGGCAGGACGAGCTCTGTGCCTTCCTCTGGGCTGTGAAGAGAGTGACAGTGCTCAGAGCCCCTGTGCAGGCTTCCTAAGCAAATGGGAAGCCCATTACCAAAATGCCGTTGTCCTTCATTTGTCAGATTAAGACTGCCTAATAGATTACACGGGCAGCACAGGAGCAAGTAGCTGCTCTGATTCGAGGAGTCTGGCCTAGAATACTAAATACTTGGCTCCCTCATACAGTGTGTTTAAACAGGGATTTGTCAGAAGAAAAACCACTCTTTTTACTGCACACTTGCAGTTCTTAAGCATCTGAAAAGAGATTAATTTCCTAGGAATTTTAGCACCTATTTTTGCAATAAAATTGTGACTTTATCCTTCTACAATAATGTGGAAGTAAGTGATTGGGTTAAAAAAAAAACCCAATACCCACCCTTCCATGTATGATATTGTTATGAGATCATAAAAACTGGTATTAACTGATAGCATTCATCCATATCAGTTACAGCTACCCCAGGAGAGAGGCAACAATATGGACTAATGGTTCTGCAGTACAGCTGTGAGATAATGATATCTTACTGATCACACTAACCAGAGGGTATATCTTTGGACTGTGGTCAAGAAGAACACAGCAGGTTGCTTTTTCTTCCAAATTCCTTTAATATCAGTTAATTTTCAAATGGGCATTAATTTTCAGAAGCAGACTTTTGTGGGAACAGTGGGTCAATGTAATTAGTCTGAGAACCTTAATGAGAAAGTAGATATTTCTTTAAGGTTTCATGTGTGTCTGAAATTCCAGGAGACTGATTCCCAGCCTTGCTTTCTTGCTGATATGCTGCAAGAAGTGCTAGCACAAGGATTTGCTCCCAAGTGTTTTCTTCCCATGGCCTGTGCAATTAGCATTAAGCCAGTGGTAAAGGAGGGGTCTGACTTGCATGAAGTAACTTTTCAGAGAAGTCTGTGGAGCAGTGATGTCAGGAAATCAGAATATGCTCTCAAGTTAAATTGTAATGTTTTGTACCTGGTGAATGGAGCTTTGATTCCTGCCTTGTAAAGAAATCAGGGAGTGAACAATGCTTACTGAACAGATAGCATCATCTTCAAATGAGTCACTTCCACTAATCCAGGTACAGGAGCAAACTGCAGATTTTTCTCAGATTCTAGGGATGTTGCAATTAAGCTGCTTTTTCCTGCAATGTTTTCTTTAAGGCAAAAAATGGAAAGGCAGATCAAGGGAACCACATAAGCTTAGAGTCCTTTTATGATTGAGAAATATCTGTAGGTGTAACCACCAGCTTACTTCTGATACAGCCTTTACAGTCCAAATGAATAGTGCAATAGGTTATGAAACACAGAACATCTCTCTTCCAACATAATTACTGAACCCAAATTAATCCACTGATTAACCAAGGCCCCTGTCTAACCTGTTCAGGCCTATAGCATAATCTATAAAGAGCAACATGAAGGAAACAGCTTTGCCTGTAATACAGTTCAGCCTTCGTATGAATGAGTCTCCATCTACAATATTTTGTAAATTTGTGAAGATTTTCAGTAAACTGGAGTTATAGATGGGTGTAGAAGTTTTCCTATTTCTTTATTTTCCTCTTTATTTTCCTCTTTGCTCCATGGATTTAAAAGAGAACACTTTAACTTCTGTTTTCTCACTCAAATACTGTCTGGTAAACTATTTAGAGCATGGAGCTGCCTGTTGCAGCCCTTTCATATGGACAGGAAAATCAGAACATATCTCTCCTGGGAAAAAAGAGATACTTTTCAACCTCTGAAAGTGGGAGAATCAATAAAATCTGGCAATCTCTTCTGCTGGCTGAGAGTTCTGGCTAATGAGTCATTTAAACAGCCCAAACAACTTTTTGACTCCAACCCTTTCTTTAGATTGTTTCTCTTGACTGAGTTCCAGCAGGGTTGAGGCTGAATGGACTATCCTGTGTCCAAACCCACCAAAGTGACCTTGCTCACCAGAAAGTTCTTTCAGATTTTCATTTCAGCAATAACAAATACCTTTTCCTTGTCTTTCTCCCTAGGACTCAGACAATCTCCAGAAGACTATCAGTTATTCACAGAGCCATATTAATACTATTTTCAGGCTGTTGCTACCTTTCTTCCCATCTTTTCCAACCTCCCACAGTTTTTTGGCTGTCTGAATTAGCACACACATGTCTGTTTTCTCTTAGTCACAGAAGCTGGTTTTTGTTCCAGCCCTCCTCCTGTAGCATATTTTCTGGTCTGTGTTAGAAATGCAATTAAAGCCTTGAATGGACATGTTTAGGACATGGGTGCAAACTTGTGCTGTTGGTTGTAGCTCAAACAAACAGCTGTACCTCGCCATAGATCCTGTTTTCAAATGAACAGCAGGTTTTAGTTTTTATTGCCAGATATGTGCATGTGGTCTTGTGGAACTACATCCATCTGTGAACTACCTTTTAGCAAACCCTGAGCTCTGAAAATGCTGAACCTTCTACAGGGCCTGGTATCCTTTTGCTATTTTGTTCTATTTTAATTCTTATAGAGATATAAATGAACTTAGAGAAATCCTGCCTTTTTCATTTGCAAAATCTAATGACAGAAGACCTCAAGGAAGGTTTACTGTCTATTCTTTGTTGCACTAACATCTGAAGCCAAACTCCATAAAATATGTGTTTTCTCTCATTTGCTGGAAGTTTTTGAACAGTCAGGAAAATTGTTTAGGGTTTAGATAAAACTGTGTTTAGAATTAAGGCTTTTTCCCTTTACTTTGATAGTGTCAAAATGATGAAGCTTATTTTGCTGTATTAGGCTCATACTCCTTTGAAACCAACATGCATTTGAAAAATATTTTTGTTACCAAGTCCATGAAGCTTTTCCTGGGAGATTTTATCTAGCTAAAATATTCCTTCAGTATTCTTCCCACAGTCTCAAGATCCTGAGCAGTGCTTTGTAGGGGACTGTACACACAGAAGAAAAAGACCTCTGACCTAAGCAGATTGAGTCATTTAATCAAAGAATCATTTAGGTTGGAAAAATATTTAAGATCATTGAGTCCAACCCTTAACCCAGCACTGCCAAGTCCACCACCAAACCATGTCCCAAAGTGCCACATCTACAAGTCCTTTAAATATCTCCGGGTATGGTGACTCCACCACTTCCCTGGGCAGCCTGTTCAAATGCTTGAAAATCCATTCCATGAAGAAATTTTTCCTAATAGCCAATCTAAACCTCCCCTGTTGCAACTCAAAGCCATTTTCTGTTGTCCTGTCACTTGTTACCTTGGAGGAAAGACAGAGATCCACTTTGCCACAACCTCCTTTCATGTATCTGTAGAAAGTGAGAAGATACCCCCTGAGCCTTCTTTGCTCCAGCTTAACACCCCCAGCTCCCTCAGCTGCTTCCCATGAGACTGGTGCTCCAGACCCTTCCCCAGCTCCATTTCCCTCCTCTGGACAACCCCCAGCCCCTCAACATCTTTCTTTTAGTGAGAGGCTCAAAACTGAACAGACAATTTGAGCTGCAGCCTCACCAGTGACAACTACAGAGGGACAATCACTGCCCAGGTCCTGCTGGCCACACTGTTTCTGACACAAACTAGGATGCCATTGACTTTCTTGGCTACCTGGGCACTCAGTGGCTCATGATCAGGTGCTGCTGACCAGCACTCCCAGGTCCTTTTCCAGCAGGCAGCTTTCCAGCTGCTCTACCCTTCCTAGTCTTTGCTAAATTTTTTTCTTCTCATTTCCCATTTTTTGGCATCGACACATAAAACCATTTAGAAGTATTGTTTTAAAATTCAGAATTAGCTTGTGTTGTAATGAAAAAGCAGCTGTAGATTGCAAGAGATTGTGGAGATAAATGCAAAGTCTGTAGCAGGGGCTTTTCTGAAGCTGCTGGGTGCTGTTTCTGCTCTTCCTTTTAGAAATGTGTTTATGAAAATTTTCTGCTTCTCCTTCAGTGCCGCCAGGAGGGCACATTATCTACTTCTTGCTGTAAATCATCAGAAACTTTCTTTGCCTCTGCTGTATCACTGTGTAAGTGAGAACAACTTAAAGAAGTGAAAGCAATTTGTTCCGCAGGAGGCATTAGATAAAGCGTGCCTAGAGGATTCCTCATGCCATCCTGAGATGGAGATAAAGTAGAATGACATGATAGACCATTAGGCAAAGCAAAGTAAGCACAGCAGCAGATTCTTGTCTCAGATCTGTGATGCATTTTCCTGCCTTGGATGATTAAATGACAGTGTCTAAAACAACAGCTCTCCTGGCTTTGCTGAGCTTACGTGGAACCTTAGGAGTCAGCAGCAGTCTTTGCTCAGAGAGATAAAGGACTGCAAGCCACCCAGAGGACACCCAGAGCAGCTGCTCTTGCTTACCCTTTCTTCTGAAAATGGCAGCACACTTAAAACTGTTTTATGGACTCCTTGCCTAACCTCCACTAGGGATCTGGAGCCCTCCATCACTGCCAATTTCTGAAGCTGCAAGAGTTTAAGAATCAAAGCAAGAGATCAAATGAGACTGCAATGACATAGCCTGATGTACTGCTCATACAGCAACAGCAGAGTTTATTAACTGTGCTGGGGCTTAAAATGTTACTAAATGCACTGTTAAAAAAACAACTTTTAAAGGAATTCTTGGAAACATGAGACTCTGCTCTGAAAATTTTCTGAAAATTTGGGAAACAAAATCATGACATTCACAATTTGTGTTAACCAAATAGGTTTCTCGCTTTATTTTCTCTCACAACAAATTAAAAAGACCTTACATTTTCCAAATTAGTTCTGAATATCTAGCAGAAGCCAGGATCTTAAGAAACTAGTTCAAATTAAATACCTGATGCCAGAAGAAACAAGATTATTAGTAAGCTAAATGACTTTCCCTCTTCTGTGTGATTTGCATTGCACTCTGGGCTGGGCATCCCACAGATGGGAGCGGGAACCAAAGCCTTTGTGGCACTTACCCTAAATTAAGGTGCTGATGGTGTGGCTATCCCTCATTCTCCATTTCTTTAACAGCCTCTAAAGAAAGGATCAGCTTCTGGAATTGTGGATGCCCAGATGGTAATATTTGCTCAGGGAATAGGATACAGGATGTTGGCATATCCCCTTCTTATTCTTCTCTTTCCATTCACCATGTGTAAAAAATCTCTGTCCATGAGTTTATGCCTTGTACTGACATACTCACTAAACTTAATGGCCTGTGTCTTCCCATTGACACCCTGTCCAGCTGAACAACTACCCATTATTGTCTGCCTGAGCCAGGGCTTTTCCTCACCCAGCCACTTCTTTTGTGGTCTGAATCAGCACAGCCACCTCAGTTAGCAGAATAAATCAGAACAAGTCTTAAGGTGAATAATGCTGTGTACAAAGAAGCGCTTTAAATTGTAAATATATTGAATTTTTGGTGTATGAGTCAAATAGGTGATGCCTTGAAAGCTTTACCACAATGTGTATGTGTGTGCATGTGTTAACTAAAACTGACTCTCTCACAAATGTTTTAAGCATGTACTCCACTCCTTTTAAACACTTGTTTTAATTTCCTCTCATTCTTTGGGAAGGAAATTAAGTTTGGTTGGTTGCCTCCAAGGAATAAAAGTGAAAAGTTATTCTAGTTTCCCTAAACTCAGCAAGACTTGAAACAGCAACCTCTTCTGAGTGCTCTCTGCCAAGGCAGAGTTATCCTGCAAGAGGCTGGCAGAGATAAACCCTACAAAACAAACAACACAGCCCCAAAACCTCAGCATGGCTGTTATTTCACTGTGCACAATAGGAAGATGACATTTCAGAAGAAAAGCACCATACCTTAGACACTAGCTATCAAACAAGCACACAGAACAGCTCAGAGTTAACATCTGTGTAATGAAAACCAGAAAATAGCAGCGATTCCTCTGGAGAGACTTGCTTGCACCTTGTGTCCTTTCTTTCCTACCCATATTATTCTCACTGGCTGCATGTTGGCTCCAAGCTGCTGTAGGTTGATTTAAGAAGTCCAGAATTATCCCAGATCAGCTTGTGTGCATCCATCAAACTTCGACTACCTGTCTCAGAGGGCTTTTCTTTTCCCTGAAAAACAGATGACAGCAGGAACAAAAGGTTATGAGAACCTTACATTCTTTTGTATTAATTTCCCATTGCTAATTATCTATTCTCAGTATTGTTCACTTTCCTGCAAGTCATCTCGCAAACATCTTTTAGAAATTTCTGTCTTCTTTTTCTTCTTTAATCTATACCCTTAATATTTTCTTTATCTGGGAATTATCCCACCGTATTTGCCTCATGCCTTCAACATCTTATATATCTTTTCTCAAAAAGGAAAAAAAACAACAAGAAAGATGACTGATTGATCCTGATTTTTACAGAAAGAGTCATGTTAACTTTTTTAAGCAGGTTTTCATGGCACACTGTATCCTGTTACATGCTGCTAGGGTAGTGGGCTGATTCATTTAATGATGTGTGATTACAGTTTTTCTCTCCTCCTGAGTACCAAAGTTGCATATTTCATCCAAACTGCTAGTAAAACAGATCCCTTATAGAGGGACACATAATATATGTAGTCTCCAAGGTTAAAAAGGAAAGTAATGAAAAATAACCAGTTAGTGCAGTTTCATCACGTTTGTCCCAGAGGATCCTGAACTTGCACTGAGTTGCAGAAGAGACTCTCAGGCAGGTGCTGGGAGGCCTTGGAGGGTGTTTAGTAAGGAGAAGTCACCCTAATGGGAAGATGACATTTCAGAAGAAAAGCTCTATACCTTAGGCTTCTTGAAGGTGACTGACTCCACATTAGCTGTGCTATTGACTAATTCCAGAAGTTTGCTCATCTCTAGGAGTCACTATCACCAGGAGGCGAAGCACTTGACAGGAGATTGGTATCTTTGGGACAGAAAAGAGCAAAGTTGCACGTCCCCACAGGGATGGGGCAGACTCCTCCAGGTCTCACGTACCACGGGCGTCTCCAGTTTTACCCCCAGATTTGGCCTGGCACATCCCTGTGCTCCTCTGCTGCGCCAGCCCTCGTTACTGTGCCTAATTAGGTCAGCGGGAAGGAATCTACAACTGTTTTACACTTTGCTCCTGCGTGTTGGAACAGGAAGGGCTGCGTGTCGGGAAGTTCATGAGGCAAGCTGAACTGGTAGCAGCTGTATTTCTTAATAAAGTAGGTATTTTGATACTGCCTCCAGGATTTCTCCGAGGATTTAAGGCTTCCTATCCAGCATGGCCTGCAGGGGGCATCAAAAGAATTCAATGGATGCTAAACATTATTTTCTGACTGTAACTCTTTCACAATAACGACCCTTAAACGGAGTATTTTGCCATTAAATCAGAAACGCTGAAAAAAAGCACTTGATTAAAAGAGAGGATGACATTTCACAACACCTTTTCTGCTATTTTTTTTCTGGCTACCTGATAAGGGAAGGCTGGATTTTAAACCTCATTCATTCTCCAAAGTGTGGCTATCAGCAGAGACTTTGAGAGAATGCCATGGGAAAGAGAAGTGCAGTCACCATTGACAATGGGATTTAGAGGGTTTTAAAAGTTTCTGAGAAATAGGGCAGACTATTTCAGAAATTCCTGTTTCCTTTATGTTGGAATAGGCTGCCTTCCAGCATTATTATCTAGGCTGAATCCTACCTGGAGAGTTTTGTTGTATTTATAAGAATAAATAGCACTGTTGGTAGCATCCACATTTCTTTGCTGCACTAGGAGTACAATTATAGTGAACTTGACTGGGAACAATAGTAGAAAACTTAAAATACACCCTCTTCTCCTAAATCTTCACTGTTAGTATTGCCCATAATTTCTGGCCTTTCTATTTTATATTAGGATCTCCTGACTAGATTTTTAATTCAGATTGTCCAGTGGGCCTAAACCCTGATGAACCCAATGTATAGGCTACTGGTGTAAATCTGAAACATTCAAACTGCTCTTAAATATTTTGTCTGTACTTTTCTGTTGCCTCTTTAACTTTCCTAGCCCTGCAATATCTTTTTTCCCCTACATCCAACATATATCATAATTACATTTTGCCCTTAAATAGATGCACCTGCATTAAGCTTCTTCCTGCCTTCCAGTGTGCTGCTTTTTCATTTGCTGTTTGATATGAGTTGTTTCCTAGTTATTATATTGCATTAAATATAATTTTTAAAAAAGCATGATGTTATTAATGACTTACACTTATCCAGAGTTTACTATAGCATTTCTTTGCAATGAACTCTCTTATCCTTGTTTCTCTGTTACTTTTACACTTACACTTATCCAGAGTTTACTATAGCATTTCTTTGCAATGAACTCTCTTATCCTTGTTTCTCTGTTACTTTTACACTTACACTTATCCAGAGTTTACTATAGCATTTCTTTGCAATGAACTCTCTTATCCTTGTTTCTCTGTTACTTTTACACTTACACTTATCCAGAGTTTACTATAGCATTTCTTTGCAATGAACTCTCTTATCCTTGTTTCTCTGTTACTTTTACACTTACACTTATCCAGAGTTTACTATAGCATTTCTTTGCAATGAACTCTCTTATCCTTGTTTCTCTGTTACTTTTACACTTTGAAAAGATGTTTTCACCAACATTATTTTGTTTTTTCTTTGTTGTGCAAGGCTAAGAATTTTATTTGATTGTAATGATGAGGTGTCATGAAAAGCAAGCAGTTGCTAATCTGAGTTGCTAATCTGAGTGAGAGTTGTGATAAAAATACCCTAAATAAGATTGAGCTAGGGTTGCACAGGCAGCCTTAATCTGAAACTTTCTATCTTTCGAATCCTTTACTTGAAAAAAGCCTTCTCTTAAAAGGCATCTATTTTTTTTTTTCCAATGGGGAGTGGGTTCTTCTGAGATTTCTTTCCAGCCCCTGGTCTGACCTTCTGCTTTATCTTTTTCTGCCCATATGTTTCTGTGCCAGGCCTGTCTCTGCTCTGTTTTTGTATCTTCCTCCCCATTTTTTCCACCTTCCAGTATAATTTTTCCTACCCAGCCAATCCTTCCAGGCCTGCCATCTAAATTTTCTCCCTAGTGCTCCCAGTGTCATATCAGCCTGCTCTCTGGACTCCTCAGCTGCTCACACGTGTTTTGTTCTGCCACCTTCAGAGCAACATTCCAGAGCATCATTCCCTTTCTCTTCTTTACCCCTTCCCACTTGCTACTTCCTTCCCAAACTTTTCCTCCTGCAGTTTCTCCTCCAGTTCTAGTGTTCTCCTTCCTGAGACATTTTGATATCCAGCCTTAGAGGGAAAATGACCACTTCCACCATCCTCATGCCAACTACCTTCACATTCTTTTTCCATTGCTCATCCACCATCCCATCGTCTCCCTTTTCAGATCAACTTTATTTCCTCTGGTGCATCATGGGCAGAGTAATCATCCTGCCAAAGTACAGTTTCAAAGCCAGGAACATAAGAGCTGTTTAAAGGGAAAATCACCAGGATGTTTTAAGGTAACTCTTGAAAATCATTGAAAAACCAAACCAGAAAACATTCTCCTCTAAACTTTCCTGAGCCAAAACTCTGGACTGAAAAATACCAACTTAACGTGGCTGAAATTGGGTAACTGAAACCAGGATTTAAAACTGCTTCAACACTGATAATGCAGAACGTACTGGGAAAATACAGTAGCTGCTGTGTCTCTTGTGCACATTTGCCATGGTCATATTAATTTTATAACACTGGCCTTATAGTTATTTCTTACATGTGCCACTGAAATCAGCAGCATGTGTAAAAGAAAATAGGGAAGCCTCTACTACATTGTTCTGTAGGAGTTTGTTTGTTTGGTTTGTTTAACAGAACATTTCCATCATTCAAAAAGTGTCAGGGCTGGCAAAAAAAAATCTGTTATCAGTGAAAAAACAAGTTTCCTTGTACATCCAGGTTTTCCATTGACAACCTTGTAAGCACAAAGGCTGAATATGTATTTCCTCCTTCATATCTGAAAGTATTTGCTAACATCCCTCTAGCAACAGGCTCTTAAGAAACAAAGAAACCTTTGGAGACAGGTTTCTGCACCGTGTGCATGCACAGGGAGAAGGACAGCTGCACAAAAGGCTTTTGCAACTTGTTGGACTTTTCACAAGGGCATTTAGTGACAGGACAAGGGTGAATGGCTTTGAAATGAAAGAGGGTAGGTTTAAATTAGATATTAGGAAAGAATGCTTTTCTGTGAGGGTCTTGGGGCACTGGCACAGGTTGCCCAGAGAAGCTTTGGGTGCCCCATCCCTGGAAGCGTCCAAGGCCATGTTGGATGGGGCTCTGAGGAACCTGGTCTAGTGGAAGGTGTCCCTACCAATGACAGGGGGTTGGAACGAGGTGATCTTTAAGGCCCTTCCAAGCCAAACCATTCTATGATTCTTTGGTGATCCTATGATCTATGAAAGCATACATCTATTTTTAGCCATCTAAATATTTTCTGCGCACCTCTTCGGCTAAATGAGCAACTTTACTTTTACATTTTTGTTCTTGCTTGAGAAATTATACTTTAAAAAGAGAAAAAGTTTATCCTGATGTATGCAAGTCTGCAGCCTCTGGAAGACTCTGTTCCTGGAATGTGGTGAAAGCATAACGGCTACGGAACAGACAGAAAATCCGAAACAATTTTGGCTTTTCTTTCTGATTTTTAAAAAGAGGTTGATAAAATTAAATAAGGAGTCCCATCTTCTTGGGTTTATGTAGAATGCCATATGAGAAAAAATGCAAGAGTATCTTTTCTCTGTAAAATTTAGAGGCTCTAAGTATAATTTATTCATTTAAATATAAAGAAGCAACATGATGTTAGTTTCTAGATGGTAAAAGGAAAAATGAGCAAAACCCTACAATCTGGTTTAGTGATGAAGAGTTAGGACCAGGCTTTTCTTTTCCATGTGCCCTAGATTTTTCTTTATTGTTAGTTTGGGATTAGCTTTAGTTATGCTAATGTTACAGGATGTGCAGTAAATGAAGTTGTTGTGGGAAGGTTTTTGTACAGGTAAATACTTCTTCCTAGGTTATATTATTGCTGTTTTTTAAACACTTACCCTCTGCACTGCCAGAATTTGATACTGCTAATACCTCCTGGGCAACTTCTAAAATCTCTCCATTTCATACTTTTCTCCTTTATAGTTTAAAGAAATTTATGTTAAAAGGGGCCCTGAAGAAGTTACTGCTTTTAGTGATAATCACTGGTGTTAAGAAATCTCTCTGGGGCACCAAATTGTCTGTAATACCTGTAATATAAATTATTAACTGAAGTAAAATCAGAAATAAAAAACTTCAGGGAAAAATAATGGGGAAGTAATGATTCAAAATGGTAAAAGGAAAATCACTTGCCTTGTAATTCATCCTTATAAAAATTCAACCATAATACCCGGTTCCCATGAACAAGTGGGAATAAAATAAATTATTTTTTCCTAAGATTTGTCTGGTTTATGCCTTTAAACTCTTCTCCTACCATCGTGGTGTAGATGTTTCCTTTTTTTCTCAAAAAAAGAGAAATCTCCACTGGCTCTCTTGCAAGCCTCTGCCTGGATCATTCTGTTTAAATAAACAAACTCTGTGAAAAGTCCACTTGTATATTTACAGGCCTCTTTGAATATCTGTGAGAAGACAATGATTTCAGTGTTAATGGATTCTTCAGAATGGATTGTATATTATCAACTAATCAGATCTTTTTGGTGTGGTTTTTTTCATTCCTAGTTGAAGCAGATATTCTGCTGGTGTTTTGAGGCTTTACTGGTGTTTTGAGGAACAAAATCTTCTAGTAGATGGATTGAATTTCCTGTATTAGATGTATTTACTTTCCTGTAGATCTGTTGTCTCCTCACCTCCCTGAGCAGCAAGACATGATCCTGGGGGAGGCTGGAGGTCGAAGGAAATGGGGCAGAAGTGTTGGGCTGCACAGGGACAGAGTTCAGAGCTGCCACCACCACCACATGCTCAGGTGGGTTTACACTGTGGCTGTTCTCCTGCATTAACAAGTGTTTACTTGATTAATTAACAGACATCTTGACTTTTTTGCAGCTCCCCTTAACTGTCCCAGAGATGTTTGAGCCATTAGTTTCCCCCCCTGGATTTTGTTGCAGATTCCAGCTGACCTTCTCTGTGGCTGTTCACTGCGGGCACATCACTCCTCTCCTCTTGCATGACATATGAAGAGAAGCTAATTCAAAGCGTTCATTGTTTATGGCTGGGTTTTTTTAGTTCCTTTAGCTTCAGGGGTTTAAAGCTGGGGAACAGCTAATCAAAGGCTAGTGCAGAAAACTGATTTCAGCTGTCTCTTCATAGGTTTCACATTTTTTTCAGGCATCTTCCCCCCTCTCTAATGCAGCCTCCTTCCCTAGAACTGAGAAGAAAGCGAAAGCAAGTTTAAAAGTTCCAGAAAGGCATGCCTAGCTACAGGAAATTAAGGGCTGGTGGGCCATTTTTATTTTTATGCCCTCCATCCCTTCACTTAAACACTCAGTCGTTGCTGATGGTTGCCTTGTGGACTAACAAACTTTTGTCCAACCTTAAACATGTTTACTGCCTGCTTGTAACCAGAGGGTACATACAGCACTTCAGAGAAAACAGCCAGGGCTCTTTATGGCCAGGGCTTAAGACAAAGCCAGCTACACTTCCCTCTCTTTGTCTTCCTGAAAGGAGAGATCTGTTTCCCTCAACAATACTGTTTATAACGCCACCAGATGAAAACTGTCATATCCCATTTCCACTGAGACTCAGTGGCATCTATTCGCTGGCTACAGAATTAAGAAAGCAGAACTTAGTTCAGCTTTAATGCTTGAATACACACCATGCAGATTTCCTTCAAATGAGCCAGGAAATTCTAAATATCATCTCATTGCAAAAGAAATTTGCTGTCTCCAAAGGTCAGTTTAGAAACGTTGTGACCTGTGATGTCCTTTAGTATTGGCTGCATTTCCCATAAACTATGTGAATTCTGGATGAGATGACTGCTCAGGCTGGAGTTGTATTTTCGACACCAAGTAATGAGACAGTTATATCTTTTAAAGTGCCATAAACATAGCAAAATGAGTTTTCTAATCATAAGACTACCAATCCAAACAACCACATCTATATGAAATTCTTCTGTGTATTTCAAGTAAAAGTACTTTAAATGTGTTGCTTGAATTGGGCGAACATTTCCTATATAAGTCTGATTTGTATTTTTATTTATAGTCCAGTACATTTACCTATTTTTTTCCCAGTGATTTCTGTGTTACCAGAAAAATTATTTCTCTGCTACTGGAGAAATTACTTCAGATAAAACAGCCTCCAGTCCTTGGAAACTATCTTACTTTATAACTACTTAGGAGCTCAAGAAATAAATCTTCATTGCTTTACAATCTGACAGACACCAATGAGCAGAATGATAAAAGGGAAAATTTAGGATCCTCATACGATAAAGAGGGACAGGAACATTTTTCTGTTGTAAATCCTGTATTCCTTGTCTTAGATGAATATGAAGCATTTCATGTACAATTCTCTGCATCAGAGTCTGATTCTTAAGGTCTCTATTGGCATATTTCAGCTTTGTAACCAGATTAGCAGATCACCTGACAAAAAAGTGGACCTAAATTTTCTCTATACCTCACAGGGAGAGTAGACACATACATCTTTCAATTTACGCACATTCCTCTCCAGTTTCAGAGCAGCAGTCCATCAGGGGATGCTACCACTGCTTTTAAAGTGTATGTAACAAATTATTAACCAACTTCCCCAGATTTATTAGAGATAAGTTTTAGATTAAACTTGCTTTTCTGTTTTGTTACGCACTGGATTTATATTTTAAGATTAGAGACTTGCCTAGAATAGATTCTTTTTCATCTTAGCTCCTTCATGGGACGCATTATTACAGTAAGTCTGTGAAAGTGTTGTTGGAGCTTTTAGAGTATTATGGGATTTTCACTGGATTCTCATTTTGGTAGAACAGGCAACACTTTCTGCTGTTAAACAAGCCTGGATCTTGAAACATGGATTTGTAAAGCTAGGCCCCCACGGTATTTGGAAATTAGCAAATTCACCTGTAACCGAGTCCTGGAGTTATCTTGAAGCTTACTAGAAGGTGCTGCTAGACATTATATTTTGAAACAATTTCCTGTAAATTATTTTCTGCCAGTTGAAAGGCTTTTACTTTCCATCATTCACTCCATAGGGAAGTAGTATTCTATGAGGCCCTTGCTGGTTTTCCTTTCCCTGATCAGAGAATATGATGTGGCTATCTGCAAGGATGATCCAGGGGTGTACAGATATTTTATCTAACCATCTCACCTTAAAAATGCTTCAGAAATGTAGGTGAAAAGCTGCAGGCCAGCTTTTTTTGTGGCCTTCACCTCATGAACCACCCTGATGTGAACCCTGAGCATCACCTTGGCTCACATTTCAGGGCTGGCTGGAAGCTGATATCTTGTGCTGAAGATCCTTAAGGATCTTCAAGCAAAAGTTAAAATACATCTGACCGTGGTCTGGTACCCCACTGCCTCAGCATACCCAGGGAAAAGCACATTCTTCATTTGCCAGGGCTGCTACTTTGTCTGCTTTGTCAGCTTGCACTCATTTCACTCTGACGTTTTGTTATTCTTCTGTGCCAAATTGGCCTTTCCTTGCAAGAAACTCTGAAAAGAATCTGAGTCCTTTCTGAAGACTGTGCAATTCTTTGTTCATTAATATAAAGAGGACTTTGGAATTAAGTAGAATCAGGAATGGGTCCCCATAGGGGTCTCTGGCAGATAGCTGCATTCCTCTGAATTCAACTGCACCTGCAAAATTTTCTTAGTCTCATTTCTAAGTAGATCCTGTACCAAATTGCTTACAAAAAGTTGTGTTATTTCTGTAGAATATTACCTGTGCCTCAGATATGGAGGAAAAAAAAACAATTTACTTTTCCCAAATTGGTGTTATATGTACAAGCTGCTTTTGTAGAAGCACTATTTAGTGACAGTTTTACATGGCAAAATAGCTAGATTCCTATGACCTTATTTCAGCTTACTTGTTCAGTAAAAGTGAAAAAAAACCCACCCAAACAATCCAACACAACTTTTCATGAAAGACATCTGTCATATACACAGCTATTTATAAAGAAACACAAAAAATGGAAGACATGCTTACTGGAGAATTTAGTTCTTCAAAGCCTTACTTTTCCTTTGTTTTCTTCTTGGCATCTAAAGGAAATCTCCACTTACACTGAAAGCATGTAATGCTTTAATCTACTCAAAGGTGTAAATTAAACAGAATTATTACATTTACTTTGCTGACACTTAATTGCATATTTTCATTAAACATACTGAAGCTGTGTTTTATTTTTACAGTAACTTAATAAGAGAAAGTAGGCCTATCAAATTTCAATTAGATTTGCCTAGAAGGGAAGGCAAAGAAGAGAGAACAATAAGTATAGAAAATAATTGAATAAAAGATAATGGCAAATAATTTTGCTTCGTAATAAAAAGGTACAGAGACAAAATGGAATTTCCTGGTATCCCAAGGAAAACCTCAAACAAACCACAGCTGAGTGAATGAGAAGTTTGCTATTTTCTGTTTCAGCCTGTGCTGGGTTATTGCCATGAATGGATTCCACAGGCTGTGTATTTGAGAGCTTGTGGTCAGTCCTGTGTGCTTTTCACTGAGAGGCCAGTGTTTAAATAATAAAAATGCATTGAGAATAGCAGTAAAAAAAAAAAAAAAAA
>VZRX01019535.1:298779-360349 GCA_013398075.1 Notiomystis cincta
AGTGAATTCCATAGTAGAAAACATATTTTCCTAAAATTAATTACAGCACCATGTGAAGTGCTGTAGGAGGGTGCAGAATCATGGGCTAATGTCGTTCATTTAAAGAATAGGGTTTTGTCAGGGTAAAGTCTAATTAAGTGTGTGGAGATGAGAGGGAAGAGTCAATGTTTGCTTTCATTTGTTATCTTTGGATACCCCTGTCAGACAACTCAAGATCACAGGCAGTGCCCTAAGAGGGGGTCATTTTGTTTCTCCACACACAGTGCTGTTATCACTGCTGTAAGCTCTTTCTTGGTAGAGACAAATATCTTTGCACATGTAAAGACATCAGCAAGCTGCAGAAAATTCAGCCATCAGTAACAGCATAGCTCTGGGAAATGTTCACAAATTAACCAGCTGAGGGAGCACAAGGCATCGGGTTTTCAGTAACAGCACAATGGATTTGAGGGACTTCTACAAGGAACAGAGTGGTAATTACCATGTCTGCTTCACTTAACTTCCCAGTGAAACATCTGAGGGTCCTTCTTCTCAGGTGGAGTAGTTTGGGTCAGAATTAATTTTTTTGGAGGGGGTCAGAAGTGATTTTTAAAGGACATGGCTGATCGGCTCCATTATTAAACATACTGGTCTAGAATATATGTGTGTATATATATATTTATATATATAATTGAAACCAAGTAGACAGTGTTTGATTTTAAAAGTCTGAGGTGAAATCCTGGACCACCTGAAGCTAACGGCAAAGTATAATTTATGGGATTAGAGCCAAGTGTTGGTCCTTGCTCTAAATACAGAGTTGTATCAACATGCAAATACAGTAATAGTTGTATCACACCAGATCTACATGATCCTGGCAGCCAGCACCTGCAAAAGCAGGACAAGCAATCTGGGGCCCAGAGAATTCTTGGATTAGTTGAAGTATTTAAGACAGGTTTGACAAAATAATTAGGTGACTAAGCTGACAGAAGAGAGCTGGTCTATCTTTCAGTGTGCAGTAGCCAAGTTTTGCTGTTCTGTAGGACAGGAGGAAGCCAAGGTCTTGTCTTCAGCTCTGAAGTGCTGGGCATCCATGCAGGGATGTGCTGTGCAGCAGCTGAGGCAGTGTGGGGCTCCTCTGCAGAAAAGCCTTTTGAACTTGCTCTGCAGCCCATGATTATGCAGATAGGGAGAGTAATTGCTACCACATGTGAAACTCTGGTCCCAGGATATTGTTTTCATTATAGTTTTGTTCTCTGCAGCTACTCATACTCTGAAGTGTCAGATTCCAGTTTGATTTCTTCATTAGGAAAGCCACTGCTTCAGTAGTAATGAACAACAGAAAATGCTCTGACAATGGTTGGTTTTGTTTAAAATGTTAGCATGGGTTAGACAGTGTCTAACACTAATGCCTGGGACAGGTTCCTTTCATTATGCTTCGTGTTTCTGGAAAATAGTTCAGCCTGTTTCCAAAGAAATTGGTAAATTCATACAGCATAGGTCAGAAAAGGCATATAAATTACTAATGCTGCTTCTTTTTGAAAAGCAGTAAAACAGACTCTTGGTAAAGGACTCAAAGTATGCTGCCATTCTGATTACCTACCAACACAACCCATTTACACATTAGAGTAAATTGGTCTCCCATTTCCTGAAACAGCAACCTGGTCTCATGTTCCTGTAAAGTACTGTCCACCTCCAGAACAAAATACATATTCAGATTTTTTACTCACAGGAAATATTATAGGATACTTGGATATTTATGGTATTGAACTGATGCCTTTCTTCAGATTTATGAGAGTAAATAAATCCTAATTCACTGGTTTTTGCCTTTCCCTTGAGGAAATTATGCTGAACTTTTTTTTTTTTGCTTGTTTGTTTGTGCTTCAGGAAATTTCTTTTCTTCCTGCCTTGGGCAAAAGTGGAGTTGTGGTAATGAAAATATGCACATAGTAAAGAAACCAGGAAAATCTTTGTCCTAGGAGAAATGATAAGGAATGCTTTAAGAGTAGACTAAATCCATTTTAACTAGTAAAACTTTATTCCACAGTCTCTGCTTGTGAGAACTAAACTCCTTTGATAAGAAAAATGCTTTCTTTTGGCCTTGTATAATTAATCTTGGAAATCAGATAAGTGGATTTGGAGGTGCTGGTGAAACACGAGGATTAAATTTTGACATTTGACCAGCAGTGTTGGGAAGACGAAGAGATGGCTGAACAAGCAGGGACATCTGCATCTGCCAGCACAGGTAGGCTGCATTTTTCTGCCAGAATGAGACTCTTCACCACTGCCATCACTTTTCTAGCCTCAAGAACAGTGCAGCAGTTTGGGATCAGATATTTTCTTGCAAGGAAAGTCAAAGGTCCATTTTGCTGAAGCTCTAAGGTTTTCCTAACGTGATGATGATATTAACATGATTTGGACCTGTACACTGACATGAGCCTAGAGAGAGGCAAACAAAGGTAATGTTTATGTACCACATACTTTTTGAAGCATTTCTCTTTTTCCATCTTGACCAGAATTCCTGTGTTCCTGTCAGATTCAGTTTGTGCCAGCTGCTTCTTATTCAGCATTTGATTTCCTGAAGATACTATGGCAGAGTCACTGTATGAAATAGGAAATTTAGAACAGAGACAAGTAAGTTTTGCTCTGTTACTTGGTGGATCATTGATTTTCCTTATAACTGACCTTAACAGCAAAGCTTTCCTATCAGAGACCCCAAAGGAGGGAAATAGTGGACCTCTACCATTTTCAGCTCATATAAGACTCTGAAATTACATGCATGGAAGTTGTGCACACCCTATTCACATGGGACTCTGGTCCAAAGACTGTTGGTCCACTGGACCTGGGTCTTAAGCAAAGAGAGGCAATCAATCAGTCTCCTAAATGATGGCAATGTAGGACACCACACTGAAAGGTAAACAGGCCAGGCCAGTCTAGAAAGTGTTGCTGGCATAGTTGTGCCATGAACAGCCACCTGCACACATAAGAAAGTTCTCATGGGATTAAGTCTATATAATGATGCCAAAAAGAGCCATCTAACCCAGTCAGCCCTGTCTTTTCCCCAGGACCATGCAACTCCTGACTGAGTTAAGGGTGGGAAATGAACACAAGTGTTTTCCCAGGAATGTGGTGAGCTTAAGCAAGGGAGAAGGAGGAAACCACAGGTTTAAGCTCCTCAGGGAGCTGCTGTGTCCACTGTGTCACTCCCAAAATGCCCTTGCAGCATAGTGACCTCCATGCCAGCCCAGAGTCCCACGTGAGGTCCTGCTGGTGGCTGAACCCCTCTTCTCTTCCCTCCATGGCTGTTTGCACAGTAGAACTGTGCTGCTGTGGCTGATGTGGTTCTGGGGCCTGTCCCAGTGCAGCACAGGCATGCCAGCACCATCAGAGCTTGCTCAAGGGTCTTTAACAAGGTAAATAGAAGGTTTTTAATGCATACTGAACCTCACATGAGGAGAGGAGTAAGTTGCCAGATTCATACATTTGCAAGTTAAAGATTTCAAAGCCATTTCTCCTTATCCTCTCAGCTCATGGAAAAGAGTATTTTCTTTCTTCCTTGCCTCTTTTAGGGCATAGAGATGTGTTAGAAAGAAAGTTTTCTTCTGTGTAATTACTCTGATCTGCTTTACTCTGTTCTCAAGCCAATGCCAGAGCTGGCTCAAAGGAAATGGTGGAGGAGGAGAGCAAGGCCTGTTTGTGAGCAGTTTGCACAGAGCAGCTCAGTTGTATCATAAAGCTACACCTTGGGCTCACTGGGATGAATGGGGCAGTTCATGGGTTTGGGTGCTGCTGTTCCAGGTGCTCTGCACCTGTTGTTCTGCTCAGACATTGGCCTTTTTCTTTGCAGCCATAACCGTTTTAGACACTGGTTAAATAGACCTAATGTTGTGCACGGTGAATTAGGAGTCTGAAAACAAAGCTGGTGTGTCATGCTTCTGTGTTCCTTGATAATGACTGAAATCATTCTGAAAAAAACACTTTTAAAGGATCAGATTTCTATGTGGATTGCTCAATTTCCATTGTAGGTAATGAGATATTTTTATTCAAATCCTCCAGATGATTACACAGTTTTGCCCATAGAACCTGGAATCACTTTGGTTATGACATTAAGTATAATTTTTGCTCATTAGGAATAGATTAGGTGAATGCTGCAAGAAAATAGAAACAAAAAAAGACCAGAAATCTAGTTACCTTATGAAAGCTGAATTTGAAAATATTGCTAGGCAGTCTAACAGAGAAATCCGTCAACCCTAACACAAAACAGACCATGTGATCTCATTTTAAATCTCATTGATTAAATCAACCCTGTGCTCCCTCCAATCTTAGGACGGGAAATCTGCACCTACTATCTGGTGCTAAATTCACATGTATAATCCTACCTCCCAGATTGTGATCAGCTTCAAAGAAATTGCTTGTGGATGTGGGTGGCATGAACTTTACCTTTTTTTTGTATCTCTATTCTCTTTGCAATTAAGTAGACTCATTTACCCTACTTTGATAAAAGCCATTTTGCAAATTATTTTCTGATAGATTTATACCTCTAGTAGCTGTCAAAAAATTCAGACATCATCAAGTTGATTCTCTGTTTTGTTAAATAATATCAAATGTGTTCTAACACATTCAGGTCTTTGTTAGTTAACAAAAGCAAATGAAAATTCTGTTTTAGAAGTAAAGTATCCCTTTTCCATGAACTAGTACTGGATTTTGCATGTCTGCCTGAAAGATGTTGGCTGCAGAGTCCCCTCAGTGATGGATTTGTGGGACAAGAGGCGGAGAGGCACGTCCTGCAGCTGGCTGAGCAAGCCCTTGAAAATACCCAAGAGAAGAAACGGAGAGATGTCACTAAAGTGCATGCTGAAGGACCTTGAGTTGGCCTTCTGCAATCAAAACCATCTGAGAGGCTGGGGGTCAGAAAGGGGCGTGAGGGAGGTCAGGAGCCGTCTGGAAAAGGTGTCCCTTGCAGCGGCGCCGAGGGCGGAGAGGCAACCAAAGGGAAAGGAAGAGCTGGCCTCAGTGTTTGCTTTGGCCTAATTTCAAACAGACCCCCTTCAGAATCTGTTTATACAATCCTGTCTTTCAAGAGCTGTTTTAATTTCTTTAACTAAGGCTCTGTGAGCCCTGAAGGTTTGACTTACCCCATGGAAATCAGAAGATATGCCATCTAGAGAGAGCTGATGTGGGCTTGACCATGTGCTTTATGGGTCTCACGTTCAGAGGCAGTGGCTCCCTTTTAAGACTCTGCTAAGCAGAGATCTCGAGGAAGTGTTGAGCTCTGTGATGGATACCAGGTCATGGCTGTTAGAGCTTATGGCACAGACATTTTCTAAGCACAAAGTAATATACTGTCAGTAAGTTACAGCAAGCTCTACTATGATAATCCTAGCATTTGTATGCCTTATGTGTAACTTTGCTTTTCAGTAAGTATTTTCACATCATATTTATAACTTGCTTATCTTTTGTAGTGGGCTACTACACATTAAACACGCAGAAATCTGTCCCTCATTAGCATTAGCAAAAGACAGCAATAAATGAAGAAAAATGCTACAATTAAAAAAAAGGCAGCATTATCATTAACCTTCCAAGAGGTCTGGCAGCACACTGCTCATTTTGGAAAGGAACAATTAGCCAGTTTGATAAGGCTGGAGCATGAAACATATCCACCACAGTGAAACATTTTGATTGTCATGAGTGCTGAAAGCTGGACACCTGCCTCCAAGTCCTTGGAAACTTCATGCTTGATCTGGGCCAAAACACACAGGCTGTGCTCAGAGTAAGACTTGCATAGAGCACAGATTTTGCTGATACAGCTGTGTATGTGCACATAATAAACTGCTGTAGTATCCCCATTTCTCAAAACTTGTAAAAACTCTCAGTTAGGCAAGGTGAAGATTCACCTGGCACAAATTCCCTCCTAGGCCCAGTGCTGGCTGTTTCAAATTACCTTTAAAGGCCTGCATTGAGGCCACAGGGCCAGGCAATCTTGTCCCCATGCAAAGTAGGCAAAGGTGTGTGTTTCATCTCATAGGAATGTTACAAAGACAAATTCTTCAAGGACAATTCAGTGTTCAGACCCTGTAGGAGCGAGGTCAGATAAACACCTGTATATCCATGCCCACATATAGGCAGCATGTAATTTCTTCAAAAATCATACCTGCCTTTGCTCATCTCCAGTGAGGAAATATTTGTATGGCTGAA
The DNA here is from genome assembly GCA_013398075.1 of Notiomystis cincta. NCBI lineage: Eukaryota > Metazoa > Chordata > Aves > Passeriformes > Notiomystidae > Notiomystis > Notiomystis cincta. The sequence continues at coordinate 304,948 of VZRX01019535.1, forward strand.
AACAAACTTTGGCTCCTGTTTGGGGGGCTAAATTTTGGGATATCCAGTTCTAAAAGTGTGTCAGGGGACCATTCTGCAAAGGCCTACAGTTTTGTTTGTATCTTTACTTACAGAAGCCAGTTCCAAATTAAGCAAATAAAAGATTTTACCTTTCCCAACAAACCTTTCCTCTGTGTTTCAGACTCACCCCATTGGAACTGCTTCCCCCAGGATGTGCTGCCTGGGCTCACTGCTGGCTCCTGCTGAGCCCACTGCTGACCAGTACCTCCAGATGCCTTCCTGCAGGGCTGCTCTTTCTCTCTCTTAATGTCACAATACACATGGAAGATAAATGTTTTGAATATCAGGGTGTCAAATGGGAAGAAAACAAATGTTTAAAGGCAGCTTTCATAATCTTGCAATTAAAAAAAAGTCTACAAAGCTGATTTACACTATCTGATCCATTCATCTTTGTCTCAGTAGAAATGATGTGTGAATCCTTAAAAGGAAGCTTTTTTGTCTCTGATGTAGTATATTCTAAAGATTCTTTCACATATAACACTTGTGTGAGTAATAAAAGCTATCACAGTATGCTAGAAAGGGAATATTTGTTTAGAAGTTCAGTGTGACTGTGAGGGTACCATTAATCTATTTTTTCTGATCCTACTGTTTCAGGCTGTCATCTGAAAGGACTGACTTGTGAGAGAAATGTCATGGAGCAATATGAGATGTTCCAGTTCCAGTTCAAAACCCAACTTGATGTTTTTTCATGTGTTTTTTATTGTCTAGAAATGGAAGGCCTGCTGGGGGAGCCAAGGTGAAAACCTGAGCAATTTTAGAAGCGATTTAATGTATCTGGTAAGGCCTCTATTAAAACAGTGAAATGAATTGTGCTGTAAATCATCTTAAATTTCTGCTCATCACCAACACTAAATCTAAACAAGGTAAAAGACTTCACAGCAATGTATGCCAGGCCATTCTATAAGACAAGTTCAAACTTAGGGACTGCTTCTTTTTTATGGTAGAAGCTTGGCACAAATGATAATTCAACACTTATTACTTGCTGTAGGGGGAAATAAATTGCATTACTGTTGCATTGAATGAGAAGTTTTGTGACAATTAGCTAACACTCAACATAGTTGAAATTTTCTTATAGTACAGTTACAAAATAATAGTTGAAACTACCTATAAATCTATTCTTGAAGCCATAAATTAGCTGAAAAAGACACATTTTTGCTCTGCTTATTTGCATTGTGCCTGGAATAATGGAATTTGTCTTCTAATGAGTATTTTTTACTGCAGTGATAACACAGGTAAGTACAGTCCACTTCAGCTCTGCAGGGACCTGTTACTCATAAGCACATATAAGCCTTTCCTTAGCCCTATTTTTAGCAGAGATCCCTTTGAAAAACATTAGTTTCAAGTCTTTTGAACTAAAAGCCAAACTGGAAAGCTTCTCTGAGAATACCTTGAACTGGGCATGAATTCAAGTATTGTTGAATGCAAGCTTTTAAATGTCATGAATTCATAGAGATCTAAATATTTCAAATTGAATTGTACCCAGGGACTAAACTATACAGAATCCAGTGTTAAGGAGGTGGAGGAGTGAAGGTGCAGGGGGAGAATGGGGAAGAAAGGGAAACCCTGTTATTCATGGGAGAGCAGAATAATTCAGCTCAGGCTGAATTTTCTCTGTGGGTGAGTGCAGACCTTAGTCCACTACAGAAAATGAAAGACAGAAAGGAGTGCTTGATGACTGTGAGTAAATATAAGTAATTAGAAATCTTAACAGACCTGTTCTACCCTGTATAAATAGTCCTAAATTAGCTTCCACAGAAAATAGATAACCTTTGACTCCCCCCTATACTAGAGCCAGGCTGAAAATATGAAACTGCTTAAATTAAAAAGTAATTCAATCCCATCCTGGTGTGAGGGAACATTTTGTGCCATATTATTGAACTAGTAATATGAAAGTGTTCTCTTCTCTCACTGTGGATTTGATATAAAAAATGTAAACAGTCATTTAATACTAACACTTGGAAGGAGATTGAAAATTAAACTTACCAGAATGTGACCTAGAAAACAAATTCATGTAGAAGAAAAGTTTTTATTATAGGGGTTATATTTTAAATACACTCATCCATCTTGGTTTACAGGGATTGCTTCTCCAGATATTATCAGGTTGGCTCTATAATAATACAAACCATCTTCCTTCCCTCTCTAAGAATATTAAAGAATATATTAACTTCTATAATGTCTTTTATTGCCAGGCAAGCTCTCAGTATGATTGAAACAAATGACCTTGCTATGCCATTCAGTTGGTATACAAGCAAAAAGAACATGTTTTAATGTAAATAAATGTCTTAATCTTATACCAGCACTAGGAAATAGCCTAAAAGCAGCTAGTGTAAAATTTGGGTTATCCTTGCCATGTGGTCGTGCATTTCAGGGTATGTTGATCCAAGAGGAGGAGGAGCTTCACTGATTTCAAAGAGGCTACTCAAGCACATAATATTTGACTTACATGCTCATTTATGTATAAGCTTAGACTATCAGACACTGTTAGTAAGGACATTTTGATACATTACTGAGTTTATAGATAGCTTTTTTTTTTTATCTAAGCCAAATCACTTTTTTTTACTAGTGCTTAGTCTCTGTCTGGAGAGGAATTCCTTTCCATGCATATTGGAAACAGCTTTTTCCATGGTCATGGTTTTACCTCTCCTCCACTCCAGTTTCTGTGAAGGCATTTCCCCTTAGAGTAGGGGTTATTTGAGGACTGCAGTGGACTCATCAGAATTGCTGTGACCAGCATAAATGATAAGGATTATGGTCCAATCTTGGTGCCTGAAGTCAAACCATTGAAAACTGCTGCTCATGTTTTTTTGGCATTTGGATATGAAATTAGAGGCTGAAATGATGTATCTGATTACATGCCCCATAACTGGTGTAATCCCTTCTAGACACAGGATCATTCTGAATTTTCACAATAATGAGCCAAAATTTTTTTATAATACTATGTCTGAACTGCATATTTGAGCCCCCATATAAATCCATTTTTTAGGAGACTTCTTAGCTTGAAAATTATATTACAGGTATCATTTGTTTATTACTGGTTTATTTGGATCTGTCAGAAGATGTTTATACTCTCTATGGAATTATCAAAAAGGGAAAAACCAATTCTTAAAAGACTCATAGTTTTAAGTGTTGCATCTGAAAGGAGATTAGATAAATGACATGGGCTGATAGCAGGTTATTATATAAATATGATGGAAGATACAGACTCACCTCAAACGCTGGACATTTTGCTAGAAACAGATATTTAGAAGACTAACATTTTAATTTATAGTTTAAGTGATTCAGCTGTTTTGTATAAACTACATTTGTGCACCCCATGATATAGCCCAGAAGCAAAGCCTTGTATCTGACCTTGTGAGCATGGAGTTCAAATGACCAGGAATACCCTAAAATACTGCTGGGAGCAGGTTTGGTACAATTAGCTTCAATTCATTGTCTGGTATGCATAGAATGTAAATTTAAATAGCTACTCCCTCCCTTTCTCACAGAGTGGGAGGAATGACAATGTGTATCACCTTTGCTTCCCTGTGGCACTTTCTCTTGGGAGAAAGTGGGATTGCAGACGTGGTATCTGAAGCATGACTGTTTTGCAAAGAAAATCTTTCACCTTCTTTTCTGTTAGAAAACATGTAATTCTCTGGATCAGAGAGGTATTTGGGTTACTTTGCTGTTGCTGTTTTCTCTCTTCTGACAAAAAATATGATGAAATGCATCAAATGATTCAGAACTTTGAAGTGCTAAAGAGAGATTTCAAAAATCAGGAGAGGCTTTTTTTTATTTACGTGATAATTGTGATGTTGGAAATAGGTGCTGGTTGTGTGGTTTGAGGTACTTTTAATTCTATTCACAGAAACTTTCCCTTAGAACAGGACCCTGAAGATTAGAGTGATTTTGCAAACTTTTCATTGCTCCCAGACTGAATAACTTCACCCATGTGAGAAACCATACTTTGCACAACAGGACTGTAGTTGCATAGTTTTTAAGTGAAAATATGATGAAGACAAAAAAGCCTTGTTAGCTGCATTAGTGCATACAAGAACTTCTAACCACATAGTCTCTGGTCTTATTTTGGGCAGAAATAAGTTTCCCTGCTGCTTACATACTGCCTATATCCCATCTCCTAGCCATGCACAAATCATTGACCCAGGCACTGAGGAGTTTTTAACAAAAGTGTTGCATCATGAGGAAGGGATCCAAGATAAGGTGTTGGGTTTGCTTCATCTGGTAACCTGCTGTCTTTGTAATTAGAAAATACAATTTACTCAAGCCCTGTGCAGTATGCTTTCTTATGAGGAAAGTGGGGAATAAAAAAAAACTCCACCAAGCATCTGAACTCTGACCAGACTCGGCTGTAATCAAGCGACCACTAATGCACCTAAAAATACAGCTGGATTTATAATACAGCTTGCTGTAACTCACTGTGTGGGATATGTGAAGGAATGTCCTGTAATAACTGCTGGGATGGGTCCTGGGGCCCTCTGCTCTGTTATCAGGGCATAAGCAGTTGTGGATGAAGTACATGCCCAGAGCTTTTTTATTTGGCACTTGAAAATATGTCAGAAAATGCCCATTTAATTCTCAGAAACTTTGCTTGTTCTATCACTGTCCTTGCAAGAAAGCGTGGGTTTTTTAGAGGATCTAATACAAATAAAACAGCTTTCCTTTCATTTTATGAAAACTTAAAGTTCCCTTCTCCCTCCAACTCCACCAAAAAGCTGCAGTGATGTCCTTGACCCAGTGAAATGAGGAGGGGGGAGGCAGTGATGCAGCCCAGTTCTGCTGAATGCAGCCCCTGACCCCTCAGTGGCAGCGTGGAGGGTGTGACAGGACCCCCAGCACGTTAGGATGACATAAACACACAACTCTGCTGCACTCTGGGACTGCAGGGCCAAAACTGCCCCCTCAGCTCATGCATCCGAGGAGCTGCCCTAGGAAATGGTTGTTCTCTGCTCATCTTTGGGTGATGAGGAGACACAGGAGGTGATTTGGGTCTAGAATGAGTGTCTCCCTAACACACACCTTATGGGCAATCATCTGCATTTATTCCTCTGGTCAGAGATGGGTTATTCATCACCCTGAAAGGCAGGCTGTAGCTCTTCAATATATTGCACGTTGTGTCTGTTTTTAAAGCAGTAGAATTACAACCATACATGAAGCCAGTAGCACTTTTGTACTCAGCAGGCTGAGCCAACACTCTCCAAGATGAAGCTGGCTAACATTGTTTTACTGGAGCTTTTTGTTTTGCAGAGTGTTCTTTAGCAGCTGCTCCAGCTGACTGTCTTGCTGCAAAGCTATTACACTTTGCCACTGGCAGTATGGGTACCCTGAAGAGTTTCTGGCTTCCCTTAATTGAACAGAAGAAACTAATTTAAATTTAAAAAAATATAATTAGTTTGACTTCCTCTACCAGGAATTCTGTAATTGATACTATGAATAAATTATGGGATGCAATTGTGAGGGTTCTTAATTACAAAGCTTCTTAGCTGCACAACTTCTGTGCTGATGAGTGATATATGTTTTGTCCTCCAAAATGGAGCACAATTCTTGTCACAGAACAAATCTTGCATGCTGGAAGCTGGAAGTGAGGCCTGAACAAGTGCACACATCCTGACTGAACACGTGCTGGGGCAGGTATCACTCAGCTTATCTGTGCAGAACCCAAATCCAAAGCAAAGCAACTGGTTTGGGCTCGTTCAAAAGCCAGAAGGGCTCTAAACTTAGTGATTACAATTAACTCAAGCTCTGTGCAGTATGCTTTAGTTTTCTCCATGTCTGAATTAATTTCCAGCCATTGTCATGTTTTATGGCTGCTCGGTGTGAGTTTCTTTCTCTCAGAGCAAATTTTTCACTAAGAAATAATTCAGTCACTTCTCTCCTGTCCTTGGATGAATCACTTCCTCATGTGTGAATCAAATTTTGCTTTCAAGTGTTTTGTTAAGAACAAATGACATCATACACTTACTCCAAATATAAAGGGTAAAATTTAGAACATGACTAGATTCAATAATTACTTGTAAAGCTTAAATAAAAATAAATAAATCTCTTTGATGAAATGTAACCTTATTTACTAAAAATGTCTTTGCTATGAATAGCAACATAGACCTTTAAACATCTCCTTTTGTTAAAAATCACACATTGGCTGTATCTAGGGAATATATAATGGTTGTGTTTTCCCATTTCTCACTGAGATGAGCTTCCCTTTAACAGACTTCACTTCTTATGAAGCAGACTTTATTTCTTAATCCCATGTGAAATTGCTTCTTTTTGTTCTTGTATCCCTATACCTATTACCTCTTCCTTCCAAAGACCAGGTGGCTGTCCCCAAACTACCCTCCCTGGCAGTGCCAGGAAGGAAGGAAGGAAGGAAGGAAGGAAGGAAGGAAGGAAGGAAGGAAATATCTGTCTTCCAGCCTCAGTCACAGCTCATTGTTGGATGGTTGAATTTTATTCACTCTTCTGAATGCCCCAAGTTGGTGATTTTGGCCCTCACTGTAGTTTATATTTGCTACAACTGTCTGCAATTTCTTGGCCATTTTTTTCCCCTAAATTCATCACTGAGACTCCTGCAGCTTCTCAAGTTTGTTGCCTTCACTATTTCCAAGGCCTGTGAGCCTCAATGCTCATCCCCACCTGGCCAGGTGGTGCTGGAAATCACCCCAGCCCCACTGGCTGGGTACTCACTGCTTCTTGCTGCTCTAAAGCATCAAAGTGCAGAAAGAACTAGAGAGCCCATCTCATCATTTGCAGGAGCAAATGTGTCCTCATGGTACATAACCTCAAACAACTGTTGTGCTGACATGTTTCTTTCTTTGAATTTTTAAATTTAGATTACACACATAAATTCGTTCAGTTAAAAAAAAACAAAGCCTGAAGGAAGTCCTTTTATTTAGAGACATTATTAAACTGCAATTGAGTTTGTGTATAAATCAGTCATTTAAGATAATTATCACAAGAATAAGCTTTACATCCTCAGGAAATCCAGACTAAGTTTAAACTTCAAGGAAAATGAAACAGATACAGAAGTATACAGTTGAACAACTTTTTCATTGCCCTGTGGCACATAGGTGAAAAATGCCTTCAGTCCAAGGCACTAGCTGGGATTCAAGCTCCAGGTTTCCCTGATCACAGCAGCATATTTACTGTGGCAGCTAAAGCAGGTGGATTTATTACAAAAGCTGCTTTTGTGATTAGTTGCCAGAAGTTGGGTTTTAAAATAAGATGCCAGAGATGGTGTTGGTGGGGCATTATCAATATCTGTAGTTCTTTACTATATGCAATAGGAATATTGAGCAAAAGAGTTCCTGGGAAAGTGTTTGCTGATATAAATCTTATTTTAAGAGGACTACTGGAATTGCTGGTTGAAACTGGAGAGAACAGAGGGAAGGTGATTGTTTCCAAAAGACAACTTACTCTTTATCATGCACTGCTCATGCTGGAACAGGGAATGGACAATTTCCACCAGTTTATCTTTTTGATAAATGACAGTTATGAGGCAGTTGCTGCATTAGAGGAACTTCTGGCTGGAAAGCCTTTTAAAACAGATGACTATATTAGACATAGTCCTCTGGAGGGATCAAAAACCTAGTGAACTCCTTGCTACTTCCTCCTCTCAAAACATGTTATATTCCAGAATGTTTAAGAAGGGATTTTAACCAATTCATATTATTTTGCTGAAGATAAAATGTGCAAAATCTTATAAAAACATTTTTGCTGCTTGAGCATAGGACATAGGGTTTTTTCTTTGGTGTATTTTTTTCTGTGCTATGGTTTGGAGATTAGGCTGTGGGTTTCTTCTCTGTTACTTGGACATATGATTATATCAAGCTGACTTTAAAGCAAAAAAGAATTTGGTACCTTTCTCTCTTGCAGATGTTGAAGTATTTCATTGTATTGCTTGCAGACTTTTATCAAGCTTTTCTAGAATATGCTTTATAGTGCTACTTTCAAGGAAATATTCCAGCAGGTTTAGGCAATGATTAAAGTATGGCACATGAGCAAATTGGCCATTTTTCCAGGCTCTCCCACAACTTTGGCTGCATTGCTCATACTAAAATGAGAAAAGGACCTCAGGAAATAATTCACATACATTTAATCTTCTTGCATTAAGTGTTTGGCTGCTGCTATTTTAATTGAAAAAAAAAAAAAAGGTGAATGGTATACTTTATTCTTCTAATCCCCATGACTGGCTGAGAAACAGGTTTCATAAAATGACATTAACATAGCAAACTCTTGTTATCCCCTCACCAATGATTCTGCTATGCCAATGATATGTAAGAGTGGCACAGAATCCAAATACTGTGAGGAACATGTGATGATTTGCCGGTCTGTGGCACGCCAGTGTGAATTGTGTGGCTCTTCTGCTTATCTCCCAAGGACTGATGGTGCATCACTTTTCACTCTCATGTTGTTTGGCAAGGCATAATTGTGCATGTTGTCACAGTTATTTGGGAAAGGTTGGATACAATCCTTACTGGCACTTCATTCTATGGTCTTTGTGCTCCACATTGAGTTACTCATTTGGAACATTAGATGACTGTTGAAAGCTTTTGTCACAGTTGGATATTATCCACCCAGCTCTGAAAGCCTCTTTTGCAGAGTCTGAGAAGTGTGCAAGCAAGGTGAACAAGGAAATAAAGAGAACCAAGGCCAGCAGCAATCTTTTAACTCTGACTTTTATGAAGATGCAGCCTCCCCACAAAATTGCATTAGGAGCAGGCAGCTGGCCATACCAAGGCCAAAGGTAGGAGTAACCAAATGACTCAACCTTTTGTTTGCTTCCTTTCCCCACTCTTGCCCTCCCTCAGAGCTCAGTCCACAGTGCTGCTGGAAAGGGGATTCCCCTTTAGAAAGTCTGTCCTTGCCTGGAGTTCTCCAAAGACTGGTGGATCGTGGCTCTGCCTTTCCCCCAGAGACACTTCCCAGTACCAGATGTTGTTCTTCATCATGGCCCCTAAGATTGCAACTAAATCCATGTCCTCCACTGCTGCTACTTCCCTTGCCTATCTTAGATAATAATATAGTGTCCCAGGAAAAAAACATGTCCCAGGAAAAAGGCTGGCACAAGCGAGCTGTGTCCTGAGCCCTGCCTGCAAGCTCCCCACCTCCTCTCCCATCAGGTAGGATAAAACAGGAAGAAGCTGATTACAGGAGAATTCCACAGCAAAGAACTCGCAATCTTTAAATACAAAATTCGTCTTGCTTAATTGTGTTCCTCCTTGCCTAATTATTTAAATCCTGGAGATTGTGTGGCAATTTTGAATAGCTCTAGGTGTTGGTGATAGTGTAAATGAAGCATGGTAATATTTGTCCAGGACTAGGCCAGTTTTCCAGCACAAAAGGTAGTTGTCATTATTTCCTAAGGATGTTAACTGAGTTACAATTGCATTTGACTCCTTTCACAGCTAGATAAGGTCATGGTTCTCACAAAATCTCATTACACATTACTCTTCTTGTAGCAAAATTGGCTTAATGTACTCCTACTCCCTTGTCACAGCAGCTGTGCCTTCTCTGCTGTGTGAGTGTGACTACCTGTCAGCCTGGCTGGGCACCGGCTTGGGGAACGAGGTAAGACAAAAAAAGCAAACTAAAAAAAGTCTATTCTGCTGTCAGACCCAGAAAAAATATAATTATACTGCATGTCAAGCCACTGAGGAAGCAAAGAGTTCCAGGCAGTGGAGAAAGGGAGGGATACCACAGCTGGTGACACTGCTGAGGAATTCCCTGTCATCACACATTTCACAGCCCCAGAAGCTCTGAGCTACATATCACAACAGTTATTATCTCCTTGGGACTTTTGATAAGCTCTCAGTATCATACTGCTGGCTTTATACACCCACCATAACAAATACATGACAGCAAAGACAGCAGATGTGGCATTAGGGGAACATCATGTTTAATCTGTTTCCTTCATTACTCCCTCTCTTGCCACCCACTTCCAAAACATGTTTTTGAAGTGCCAAGAAGTGCCATGAATTGTATGCATTTATGGTTAGTGTGTGTTTTCCAAGGATGTGACCATGCTGATGGCTTTCTGCCAGATTCCAGCAGTTCAATGTTTCCATGACCTATGCAGAATTTCTGGACCATGGCTGGGAACTCACTGTTCAGGCCAGCCTCTTGCTGCAGGTACAGGCTGGCAGTGTCAGTGTCCAGCAAGTTCTTGCAAGCCTCCAAGGAAATGTCTTGCAGGAAAAAGAGATTTTCATCATTCTTTTAGATCCAGATATTTAAATTCTGATGAAATCTCAGTATAGAAAGCATATAGACATGTTGAACCTTTTCAGGTGTTTTTTCATTGCACTGTCTCTCAGTCTTGTTCACTGTAAATTCTGTTAAAATGGAAGGATAGAATAGGGGATGGTGTCTGAAAAAAAAGTGGTAAAATTAAGGCCTAATCCATTGAGCACTTATCAGTCATGGTCAATGTGTGCTCTGTGCTGAAGGAGGCAAAGGAATGAAGGAAAAAAAATAAGTGATCACACAGGTATGGCACATTACAGTTTATCTACCCTAGAAAGTTTAAGATTTAAAAGAAAATCTTGTCTTTACTGGGTTTTGAAAGCATGAGCAATATGTTAGTGTCTCCCATAGGGAATCTGAGGACTTTGTCATCTTCAAATACTTTTGTCTGTAATATTCTCCATGTTTAGATTGGTAGCAAGAATTCAGCTTGCCAGAAGTCGTAGACAGTCACAAGCAATTAATAATGGTTGCAAGTCGCTTGATCCTCAGACCCATGGCTTATCTAGCAGACTTTCCCCTTGATGTTCATGAATTTTACAAACTGAGTTTTTCTAAGGTTGGAATTTTCTTTCTTTCTGGGATTGCATTTCTGTCCTCTTTTATGAGGTGTTTTATTATACAGGCTTTCTTTGTGCATCCTCTCCCTCACCCGAACTGTGTTTGATGTGGCCGCGGAGACTGGGTGCCCTTGATATCCTATCTGACTGTGGCTACTTCAGAGGATCCTCTTGTCATCAGACAAACACTTCTGGCCACATAAACCAGATTAAAAAGAGCAGAAAAAAATGTTTAGACTAGCATGGAAAATGATGCTTGCCCTGATCAGAGTGAGAAATTGCCCTGAAGCTGTAGGAATTTCCAGTCGCTAAAATGTTGTGTAGGTCCTAAAAACTTTGCAGGCAAAACTTTGTTTCTCCTCTGGCCAGCTAGAAAGGTCAGCATGCCTTGGGGTAGGACGTAGGATTGCAGTGTTTAAGAGTTCATCTAATCAGGAAATTATGGCTGTAAAGTTACATAGCCCTGTCACTTATCATTACACAGCTCATTAAATCTCAGCTAATTGCATCTTCACCCTAGTATCCAGGTCCTAATGTTTCTGAGTCTAATTAGCCCACTGAAATCCTAAAATACAACTGATTTTCCTCTAGTTTAGTCACTTCTTGTACAGAAAGCAATGGAATGCAGAGGTTTAACTTGTTCAAAACACTAGAAATTGCACCCTAGTTATTCAATATTTTAGATCAGTTCTTTAAGAGGTAAATGCTTATTCCTAGAAGGGGCTGGAAATGCAGAGGAATGGTTTTGTTTTAGTGTGAGATATGCACACACACACATCCCCCCCATTTCATTAGATAATTTAAAGAATATTTTCATATCCAAAAACTTCTACTGCCAATGTTCAACAGAAAAAGAATGCTTGAAAACATCCTATCTTGTACTCAGAATGTAAATAACATCTAGTTTAACCATAGAATCATAGAATGGTTACAGTTGGAAGGCCCCCTAAAGATCATCTAATTCCAACCCCCTTGCCATGAATAGGGACACCTCCCACTCGATCCAGTTGCTCAGGGACCCATCCAGCCTTTTCTTGAACACTTCCAGGGATGGGACACCCAAAGCTTCTCTGGGTGACCTGTTCCAGTGTTTCATGACCTTCACAGTAAAGAATTTCTTCTTAATATCTAATCTAAACCTACCATCTTCAGTTGAAAGTCATTCCCCTTGTCCTGCCACTATGTGCTCTTCTAAATAGTCTCTCTCCATCTTTCTTATATGCCCACTGCAGGTACTGGAAGGCCATTATTAGGACACTCCAAAGTCTTCTCTTTTACAGGCTGAACAATCCCAATTTTCTCAGTGTTTCCTCATAGGAGAGATGATCCATCCTTCTAATCATCTTTGTGGCTCTTCTCTGGACTTGTTCCAAGGTCCATGTTCTTCCTGTGCTGGGGCCCCAGAGCTGGATGGAATGCTCCAGCTGGGGTCTCACCAGAGCAGAGCAGAGGGGCAGAATCCCCTCCCTCAACCTACTGGCCACATTGCTTTGGATGCAGGCCTGGATACATCTGACTTTCTGGACTGCTGTCAGCTCATGTGCAGCCTCTCATCCACCAGCACCCTCCTTCTTGGTATTTTCTACTGGGAAAAATTAAAGCAAAAGTCGCAGCTTAGAATTGTTCATGATTTCAGGTGACTACTTTCAGAAGCAATGCATGAGTCAGAGTGGTGATGGAGTGCTTTTTTTCTCCAGGATAGGCTTTTGGAGATGGAGATAGCATGCATCAAGCTTAGCACCATCTTAGCTTGAAACACTGACTTTTATTTTGCAGTTAAAAGAAACCAATCACTTTCAGTCATGCTTATATGATCATAAGACAAACACAGCTTTTTACTCATTCCCTCCCAAACTGCCTGTTTCAATTGACAGAAGTCTTATTTTATTTTTTAGAAAAAGAATTGTAAGTAGTATAAATGTTATGCAGGTTTAAGAATCTCTGTAGCAATGGGAATAATTCCACTATAATTAGCATTTAGATCACTGAAATAAATTAAAAATTCTTGCCTTTTTGAATAAGGCTGCTGCTTTTTTAACATTTTCATCATCATTATTCCACCTTGATATGCAAGATTTAAGAATCTTTTCAAATGAATTGGTAAATAAATTAAATTTGTAGTTAAGTCTCCTGTTTAAGATATATTATCATTGTGTGATTTTCTATGAGGAGCTGATGTGAGTAAGCATGTTAACACACTAGCTATTGCTGCTGCTTTTACTAGGTTTTGCTCTACTTGTTAGCCTTGATTGATTCTGTTAATTATACTGCATTTACCTATGGGCTGCCTTGTCAGACACTCTGTATTTTTGAAACTATGTTTTTGAAAGTGATAACAATCAATCCTGAGGGGGGGAAAAACCTTATAAAGTTAAAAAATATTTATTGCAGTTAATCTAAAAATCTACTAAACACAAGAACATTTCTCTAGGCTGTCATGCAGCATGCATTTAATTTTCACAAAACTACACTTCTATGTGCAGAAAGTGGCAATCCAGTTCTGCAAGATTGCCCATCAATCTTCTGATGCTAAATACTGGTGCCTGGATAAATAATTATTACTTATCCCAAGAGGATCTCAGCAGAGTTTTTCCTGTTCAGAAAGTTTTTCCTGTTGCTCTGATATTGTCTCATGAGAGACCAGAGCAAATTCATAAATACTATCAAACCAGGTCTTGCGGAACTCGAGTGATGTATAGAATTTCTTCATTTCATTGATTAAAAAAACAAGAGCTGGAGAAGTTAGCATTGGGCAAATCACAGAGAAAAATATTGAGGAGCTGTTGCTAAACTCAAGTGGTGACCAAGCAGAGTCATCTTGTGTCTTGTGTCTTGTCATGTTCTTGGGCTTTATGGACCAGAACAAAGTAAGAGTTTGTGATGTTTGATCCCGGATCTGCTGCTCACTGATGTGAACAGTGCTTTTTTAAGCACTTGTCACTTACCATTTGAGACCTTCATGTGAAATATCCCTATCTAGCCATCATCAGAGCAAATGAGTCTTGTAGGTTACATCTGGAATAAATGAGGCAGTGCTCCAAGCTCTCCAGGAAAGCTTGCAAGGCCTTTGTGTGTCTGTTTGGCCCAGAGTCGTCTCACAGCGTTTTCCTCTTCTTCTGCTGATCGATGCTGAGGCACTCTGCCCTGCACGCCTCTGCACAGAAATACAAAGGTTCAGCTCTGGTTTTTCAGTTCATCACATATCAGTTTTTAATTTGCACTGATTTATCAAGTACCAGCAGCCAAATGTCTTCCTTCAGACCTCTTTTTTTTTCACTGTTGGCTTGTCTGCATGGTACAGGCAGTTGAACACTCCAGGCGGGATGTCCTTCATGCAGACTGTTTCATATACCAAAGAGTGCCCATTTTGTCACTCTTCCTAAAAGTGAGACTGCTTGATCTTGCTGAAATGCCTCAGTTTGTTATGATGCAGCTGTTAGACAACATGGAGAATTTGTCTGCCATGGGAAGATTTGTTTAACCCCTGAAGTCCCTCTAGCCAGAGTGGCAGACTGAGGTTCTGCTGGGGTTCCACTGCTCTTTCAGGCATCAAACTTTTTCTTTACTTAATAAAATTTACATTTACTTGATCAATTGACTTTCTTTACTTGAACTTTTCTGGACTTGAATCATGAAGGAATGTTTGTCAGCATTATTTCTGAACAAACTCAAAAATTTTAAGCTCTTTTAGGGATACCTTTCTCATTAATTTCCAAAGGCCAAAATGCAGGATGTGCAACAGCCTATGACCATATGCTTTCTTCTGAACTTGTCCCATTGCTCAGGAATGTTATTGCATTGCCTCTGACTCACTGGAAAAAAGTTAGCAGAAGCGTCTCTTCCTAATTAGGACAGGCACTATGGTGTCTCATTTCAAATTTTGGATATAATGTTTCATTTACTTTAGCAATTAGAAACACACTGGTAGAAAGTTGTGGAACTTCACTTTGAAAAGGCCAAAATAAATACAGATAGTGTTGTGGGTGTGTGCATTTAGTTTTTGTTTTGGAAAACTGCACATGTAAGACTCAAAATTACACAAATGCATTGATCAGATATTTTCTGTGTAGGATCTCCATCCAGGAAAGACATAAACATATGATCTCCTCCTGCCTCTTTGAAAGCAAAAAATCACTCAGAAGAAAATATTTTGAATAGAAATATTTAAACACCTGATGGTGTTTTAAAAATCCCACAAAGATACCTTTTCATCTATGAAAGAAACAATAGAATTAACAAATCTGGATTCCTATGGTATTGTTTCCTGTGACCCTTTACAGGCATAACCTAAGCACAATTTACTCCTTGCAGCAGTATCATTAAATTGCCTCTGTGTCTCCTAAATCTCCCACAGCACCACGGTCTCTCTCCTCTGCCTCCTGAATAACCAGAGACTGCAGCCTTGTTTTTCTTAGAGTAATAATCTAGTTTTCTTTCTCCTCTGTTTAGAAATGGCTTTTCCTGAACATTGAGTTGAAGTTGACCAGTGAGTTCAAAAGTGGTTGGGTGTGGTGGGGAGAGTCAGATGGACACCACAGCTGCAGGAATCCTAGACCCTTCCAAAATTGGGATAAAAATGGAACTCCTACACTCCCCTGCCACTTGCATAAACTGAGTATTCGGTATCACTTGTCAAACTGAAACATGATCTCTATATATCAATGCCTTCCTCTAAATATAAGCAGAAAATCAGCTCCTTTGATATGACCACTTTGTTTTCCTGAAGGAGGGAGAAAGAAGCCCTCTGCTTATTTTACCTCTTCCTGTTTTCCCATGCTGACCTATCTGGGACTGTTTAGACGAGGCACAGAGCAGACTTGTTAAGGGGGTTTTGGTCTGCTCTTTTCTTACTGTGTTATCTCAAGGCAGTGGTTCAGTTTCTGCTTCCCCTTGTCGCTCAGACTGTGGCTGCTGAGCAGGGGGGCTGCTCTGGAGAGGGGCTGAGCCTGCAGTGAAAGGCAGGAAGAGGAGGAGGAGGGACAGCAGGGCGAAGGCACTGCCTTCTGGCAACAGCAGACTCTTAGACCAGCTCAGCTGCTCACCAGACCACACTGTTAGGAGCATTTAAGGGTTTTATTGTTGATTTTCACTTTGGGGTAAATATAGGCTCATTCACAGTCCAGGCAGTGATGGAGAAAGGCTGCTCTGCATAGCTGCTGAAAAAAACTCCCTTTAGTTGGCACGTGCAAATTTTTACACACTAAATATTCAGGGGATGGGGGGAGGGGGAAGTAGAAATTCAGTTTAATTGAGAGAACTTGCTTCATGTGACTTAAATTGCAATCACAGTTTTCTGGGTTTCTGTGTAAAATGTTATCCAAATTTCTCCCACGAACATCACCAGAGAAAGCTTTACCAGATGTAACAACTAGATTTTAACACTGGTTTCAGAAGGATAGTAAGCTTTAGCACAGAAGAGATAGGTATTTTTTTGCAGTGACTGTTAGGAAAAATCAGAGAAGGAAGATTTTAAAAGTACAAAGAAGCTTCCAGATCTGGGACATGGTCTTTTTTCAGCATCCCATTTCTATTCAAGCACTCTGAGATGGGTCAGAGAGAGCAATGGGAACAGAGAGCTGTGGCAGCTGTGGGTATTTTGAAGATGAATTTCCAAAAGTAGAAGGTTATGGTTTATCTCTGTTACTAAGACACAACTATAAGCCTTCAACAGAACTTCTGGTGACCTTGAGGATGCAGTTATATTTTATGTTCTCTTGCTATTAATGCTTTAGCTCTTCAGAATATCAGAAATAACTTTCCATTTGGGATGGATAAATATTTTTGTTACAATGTTCACATTTTTTTTGACTGCTGAATGCATACCTACCTTTTTTGATTTGCCTGAGCTTTGCTTAGCTCCCAGTCTGTAGCTTGGGTGTTTAAGTACAAAGAACTGATGTTTTAAGCTGGAACTATTCTTCATAGAGCACATCTTTGCAATATCTTAAGAGAAGACTGTGATCCAAACTTAGCATTTTTCTGCTGCATATAAACTTTATTACCAACTTCAGTTACAAAACTTGAGTTCAAATGCTCAACTACTTGATTTATGCAACCTGTCCCTCTTCCTGTAAGAGTCTAAGGCAAAAAAAGCACGACTGATGGCAGTGATGCATCTGAGTACTTTTACCTGAAGCACCAGTAACCTTAAATAGGTGAACATAAATCTGGGGTGGAAATCATTCCTGAGATTGGCTCCTCATAGGGCAGACCTTTTGCACATATCAGATACTGTTACATCCTTTGTTTGTCAAATGGGGTCTTTTAGGTAGGTGTATACACACACACACACACACCGTTTATACCCCTGTTGTAGTCTACAACAGATTTTGGAGTGTGGTGTCTGATAAAGTGTCTGATAGTGGGTTGATGCTGGCTGGATGCCAAACACCCACCAAAGTCTCTTAACATTTCCCTTCACAGCTGAACAGAGGAGAGAAAATATAAGAAAGGGCTTATGAGGTGAGATAAGGACAGGGTGAGATCACTCACTGGATACCATCACATGCAAGGCAGACTCGAAATAGAGATCTTAATTGAATTTATGACTAACAAAATCAGAGCAGGATATAGAGGAATAAAATAATGCCTTAAAAACACCTTTTCCCACCACTCCCTCCTTCCCAGCTCTATCTTCTGCCCCTCAGCATTGCAGGGAGACAGGGAATGGGGTTATGGTCAGTTCATCACACGTTGCTCCTGCTGCTGCTCAGGGAAAGGAGTCTTCCCCTGCTCCAGCGTGGGGTCCCTCCCACAGGAGACAGTTCTCCAAGGACCTCTCCAGCATGAGTGCCACAGGCAACAGTTCTCCACAACTGCTCCAACATGGATCACTCTTCCTCAGGGTGCAGTTCTTCAGGCACAGGCTGCTCCAGCATGGGTCCCCCAGGGGGTCACAAGTCCTACCAAGAAACCTGCTCCAGCATGGGCTCCTCTCTCCATGGGTCTGCAAGTTGGTCCCTGCCCCAGCATGAGTTTCTCCTGGGGTCATAGGCTACTCTCAGGCATCCACCTGCTCTGGTGTGGGCCTTCTCCACAGGCTGCAGGTGGATCTCCACACCCCCATGGACCTCCATGGGCTGCTGGGGGACAGCTGCTCAGCATGGTCTGCACCATGGTCTGCAGGGAAATCTCAGCTCCAGAACCAGGAACACCTTCTCCTCTCCTTCTCCACTGACTGTGGTGTCTGCAGAGCTGCTCCACTCACCTATTCTCACCCTGCTCTTCTCTGGCTGCAATTACATCTGTGCAATAACAGTTTTTCCTCTTCTTAAATCAGTTATCACAGAGGTGTTCCCACCATTTCTGGTTGGCCCAGCCTGGGCCAGCAGCCTGTCCATGCTGGAGCTGGCTGGCATTGGCTCTGCTGGACTTAAAGAAAGCTTCTGGCAGCTTCTTACAGATGCCATCCCTGTAGCACCCCACTACCAAAATGTGGCCATGCAAACCCAATACAAATGGCTGCTCAGAACCTTGAAATTTTACCTGCAGTAAACCCTCTGAAATATTCCACCATATGACAGTTGATTGTAAGCTGAAAAAGAGAGACAACATGTGACCTTACCTAACTTCTGCCTTCTTAAAGCAGTGCAGCCCAGCACACACAGAGTAGTGTAGCATGTGATCTGGCAGTAAAGACAAGACAACCACACAGCTCTTGGAGAGGACCTATAAAGGTCTTCTTGCATATTTGTTAACCTGAGAGGGAGACTGCATGAGAAGTATAGGTTAGATATCAAACTTTCTGATTGCTTACAGACCTCTGGGAACACAAGTTGACTTTATGAATCCAAATTAGAAAGAATTATAGATTCACATAAATGTGGGTAGGTGCTTTCCTGCTGTACCCATGCAGTCATTTCTGAGAAAGTGATAACATTTTGGTAAAGAAAAGAACCAAAGTTCCCCTTCACTTGGATCCAGGCCTTTGAAAGAGCTGGATGTGCTCCTTGGGTCACTTTTTACCCAGAACACTTACTCTGAAAGTTCTTGAAACTGTGAGTATATTACAGTGTCCACACCCTTCTCCATCATCTGTGCATGGACTCTTGCATATATAATTGTTTCCAAAACTGAATAAACCTGCTCTTGCAATGTTGGCAGATGCCATGTATGTAAATGCTAATTCTTTTACTACAAANGAGTGTGGTGTCTGATAAAGTGTCTGATAGTGGGTTGATGCTGGCTGGATGCCAAACACCCACCAAAGTCTCTTAACATTTCCCTTCACAGCTGAACAGAGGAGAGAAAATATAAGAAAGGGCTTCTGATGTGGGATAAGGACAGGGTGAGATCACTCACTGGATACCATCACATGCAAGGCAGACTCGAAATAGAGATCTTAATTGAATTTATGACTAACAAAATCAGAGCAGGATATAGAGGAATAAAATAATGCCTTAAAAACACCTTTTCCCACCACTCCCTCCTTCCCAGCTCTATCTTCTGCCCCTCAGCATTGCAGGGAGACAGGGAATGGGGTTATGGTCAGTTCATCACACGTTGCTCCTGCTGCTGCTCAGGGAAAGGAGTCTTCCCCTGCTCCAGCGTGGGGTCCCTCCCACAGGAGACAGTTCTCCAAGGACCTCTCCAGCATGAGTGCCACAGGCAACAGTTCTCCACAACTGCTCCAACATGGATCACTCTTCCTCAGGGTGCAGTTCTTCAGGCACAGGCTGCTCCAGCATGGGTCCCCCAGGGGGTCACAAGTCCTACCAAGAAACCTGCTCCAGCATGGGCTCCTCTCTCCATGGGTCTGCAAGTTGGTCCCTGCCCCAGCATGAGTTTCTCCTGGGGTCATAGGCTACTCTCAGGCATCCACCTGCTCTGGTGTGGGCCTTCTCCACAGGCTGCAGGTGGATCTCCACACCCCCATGGACCTCCATGGGCTGCTGGGGGACAGCTGCTCAGCATGGTCTGCACCATGGTCTGCAGGAAAATCTCAGCTCCAGAACCAGGAACACCTTCTCCTCTCCTTCTCCACTGACTGTGGTGTCTGCAGAGCTGCTCCACTCACCTATTCTCACCCTGCTCTTCTCTGGCTGCAATTACATCTGTGCAATAACAGTTTTTCCTCTTCTTAAATCAGTTATCACAGAGGTGTTCCCACCATTTCTGGTTGGCCCAGCCTGGGCCAGCAGCCTGTCCATGCTGGAGCTGGCTGGCATTGGCTCTGCTGGACTTAAAGAAAGCTTCTGGCAGCTTCTTACAGATGCCATCCCTGTAGCACCCCACTACCAAAATGTGGCCATGCAAACCCAATACAAATGGCTGCTCAGAACCTTGAAATTTTACCTGCAGTAAACCCTCTGAAATATTCCACCATATGACAGTTGATTGTAAGCTGAAAAAGAGAGACAACATGTGACCTTACCTAACTTCTGCCTTCTTAAAGCAGTGCAGCCCAGCACACACAGAGTAGTGTAGCATGTGATCTGGCAGTAAAGACAAGACAACCACACAGCTCTTGGAGAGGACCTATAAAGGTCTTCTTGCATATTTGTTAACCTGAGAGGGAGACTGCATGAGAAGTATAGGTTAGATATCAAACTTTCTGATTGCTTACAGACCTCTGGGAACACAAGTTGACTTTATGAATCCAAATTAGAAAGAATTATAGATTCACATAAATGTGGGTAGGTGCTTTCCTGCTGTACCCATGCAGTCATTTCTGAGAAAGTGATAACATTTTGGTAAAGAAAAGAACCAAAGTTCCCCTTCACTTGGATCCAGGCCTTTGAAAGAGCTGGATGTGCTCCTTGGGTCACTTTTTACCCAGAACACTTACTCTGAAAGTTCTTGAAACTGTGAGTATATTACAGTGTCCACACCCTTCTCCATCATCTGTGCATGGACTCTTGCATATATAATTGTTTCCAAAACTGAATAAACCTGCTCTTGCAATGTTGGCAGATGCCATGTATGTAAATGCTAATTCTTTTACTACAAATTTTATGAGAAAGGAAAAACTAACTCATCCAAACTGTTTTCATTTTTTAAGTCTTTTCACTTAATGTATCTCAAAGAAAAATGTGGTTATACTTCAAAAAAATACAAAAAACAACAGCAAGAAAAACTGAAAGCAAAAAAATGAAACAAAACCCAAAAAATCCCCAATCAAACAACCCTCTCCCCCCCAAAAATCTAAACACCACACACACACAAAAGAATTGCAGATAAATTACTTTATTTGGTAATGTATTCCTTGTTGCAAGTTCAGTTTGACTATAGGTTTAGTAAACGTTATTTTAATGCGTATTTATGCTCAAAAATATGAGTGAGTGAAAAGCATAGTCAAAGGAAACAAGTCTTTGCTTTGTCTGTCCAGAGTCCACTAAAACTCTAGCTATAAATCCCTAACAGCAATTTGCTGTTTCTGCTAATTTAAATTAGCCTTAATGAGGTAAATCAAGCCATTGGTGTCTAATTGGGCTTTAATGAACTGAATTCCTCAAGAAGAGATTTATGGAGAATTTACCTGACACAAACAATTGCACCAGGGAAAATCCTTTTCCTCTCCTCCCATTTCCCCTGCAGCAAGGAAAAAACACAGGAGGTGCAAAATAGCAGAAAGCTGAAACTATTGTGTTGCTGTAGCCAAAAGCATTCCAAAATTAGCCAGAATCTTCAGCAGTGGAAGGAAGAGATATCTTCTTTGCAGATGTTTCACTGCCACCCTGACTCTTCACTTGGTTAGGTCAGGGAATGGAAAAGCAGTCAAAATGCAGATGCACTGCAGTCAACTGGGATCAATCTGCAGAAAGAGCTGAGGTTGCTGCTCTGGTGCTCCCCCACTCAGGAAATCCCCAAACCTTGGAGACTGAGATCACAGGGCCATTGGGAAAGGCCCACAGGTTTGTCTGCAAAATATCACCATCTCCTAGGAAGGGACCAAGATGTAACAATGAGAATAGTTTAAAAACTCAGAGGGTGGTGGGATGGAAGAGTGAAACTTTCTCTGCATCAGGCAGAGAGCCTGAAACAACCCTCAGGTGTTACCGCAAGCTTGTACTTGTAGCTAAGGGTGCTCAGGAAGAGGGGACACGTTTGCACACTTTGGCCAGTCACCTGCTTTCCAGGCCACAGCTCAGTGGGGAAGGATGCCCTCTAATTTCCTCTTGCTACCTGTGCTGAGCTTCAAAAGGACACTCACCCTGTAGGCACATTTCAAAACCTTTTATGCCAGTGGTTCTGAATTTTAAATTCTTTGTTTATGCTCCAGGTAGGGATTTATCTCCCTCAGTATACAGATTACTTTATTGACAGTTCTTATCCTGCAAGTGTCTATGGCTGCATTATAGGTAAAACCACCCAAGCAAATGCAAATCCAAATGAATACAACACATATTTGCCTGTGTGCTGTTAGGTAGTGATATGAAACGTTGAGCTATTAAAATCTTTAATCAGAGTTCAAATACAAGCTCTGTATTGCCTGTCACCTAAAAGTAAATGAAGAATTTGTATTGGCAGGGCTGTCCCTCTATCTGTCTTCTAAATGGTGAATTATGTATTAACCTAATACAGGTTTTATGGAACATCAGAGCCTGCTCTGGGTCCCCAAGGATATCTGATGTGCCAGAGAGTATTCAAAAGTCATGAGCCAGGCTTCAAACATAATTGGATTGCCACAGGAGCAGGAGGCTTTCTAAATAACAAAGGAAAAGACAATATGCAACTTGTGGTTCTTTTCCTTTGCTTCTCTGGTTTTGAATTTCTTGTTTGCAGCAAACTTAATTTTGCAAACACAAGGGGAAGGAAGTGTCTCTGTAAAAGAGGGAGGCAGGAAGGGAGATGGGAGTCCATCATCACAGGAGCTCTGAGCTCTGCACTTGCAGAAAGAAATAATATCATCATACTCCACCCTGCAGCAGTTCCAAGGCAAAATGGGGATTTCCTGGTGCTGCAGCAAAGCAGCAGTTCCTCTTATGGCAGAACAATTTTGAAAAGCGTGCAAAAGGAAGATGATCAGACCTCCAGTAGCCTTTTTCTTTCCTTTTTTTTTCTGGCTCAATGGCTCCAGGCCACAGAGCAAGTTTCTACTCTAAAAGTCTGGAATAAATCTAAATGCCTTTTGCTTCAGATAGCAAAACTCCCCAAACTGCTTAATATTAAATACCTGGCATCAGACAGGGTGCAATTTGAACATGACTTCAATCAAACTTTATTACTATTAAGCGAGGAAGGCAGAATATATTTCATACAAGCATTGCTACTTAGAATCTGACTTGCTGCCAAGCTGCCTCAGAGCTGCCTTCCACATATTTGGCTTTCCCTGGATCTCAGCTTTCTTACCCAGCCTCAAGCTGACACCCCATCAGTGACTGTGTGCCCTCGATGGTTGGTAGTACAGGAAGGATTTAAGGCTGGCTCAGAGCCCAGACATAACACTGGATTTACCATAACTCAGCTGCCACCAATACGTCCCCCAAAATTCCTCCTCTGAAATTAATGGTGTTTGTATGGCTCAGTACCTGCATATCTAACACATGTTTATATTCCAGAGGCCAAAATACTGATAATATATTAATAAATCCCACTAAGAGATCCTAGAGCCTTAGGAGGAGCAAAGTGAGGGAAAGAGAGAGAGACAGAGAGAAAATATATCAACTGATAATAAAGGAAATTCTAGTAAACTGATAATGCACTTAAGAAGTCTCTGATGGTTTCTCAATAAATAGTGTTAATGAGAAAATGTTTTATATGCACTGGAATGGTCTACCTCATCTTTCCATATTGTTCTTTTAATAATCTGCTTAACATATACAGATCTGCTGAGTTGTCTTCTATGTTAGAGATCTTGTTATTTCTAAAAAATTCATTAAACTAGCATTTCATTCTTCTGTGTCATATAAGATGCTATTGCAACAATGGAAAAAATGATGGAGAAATGCTATGATATCTACCTGAGTTGTATTCTAGTCCCATATTTACATTACATTGAAATATATCTTCTTGAATTTTCTAGGGAGATAAAGCCATGCACACTTTAATAAAAACATTTAGCAGCAGCAAACAAGAGAAGAAATTAATGCTAGCAATGAATGTAATCTGAGTGCTTGTTAACATTTCAGAAAGAATACTTTACAGGAGAATATTACAGTTAAGATGCATAATCTTGGACCTATAGGAATTCTCAATGTTCTCATCCATAATGTGGTGTAAAAGGCAGATTTAAATGGTGTCTAGGCTGGTAAATATTTCAGCTCCAGAAAATTCTCTCGATTTTATGAAGAATACAGATCTCTCAACATCCCTCACTTACATAAACATTGAAAGTATTCATTCATCTGGTCTGGGATGAGACTTTTCAGAAAAGCCTTTGTGCCTTTCTTGGGATTTTTAGTAGCTCATAGAGTAGACCTTTATATTTTGCATACAAAAAGATCTTTCTGTTGGTTTAAATCCTACAAAATTGCTGCTGGCTCCTGATTGTTACAAAACATAAATACTATTTCAGCCTGGAATTTAGAAATTAATATTAATGTTAATATTAAAATGTTAAAATGTTAATGTTAAATGTTAATGTTAAAAATGTATTGCATTCTTGACTATTGATAATGTTTCCTCTAAAGCAATACATGTTTCCAACATCAGGATGCAGTTTTTTCTTTACTCCTTCTCCCTGGCCAAAAGCATCTGCCTGTTCCCCCTAACCTGATGTAATCCACCCATGATGGAGTCCAGGAACATTGATTCCCACATTTACTGTGGTGTCTTCCAGAGATTTATGGTTCCTCATGCTGCCACCATGAACCTATACCAGGAAATGCTCAGACACACAGTCCAAAGGTTAAGTGCATTTTTTAGTATATCAGCCACTTTTGTAAATGGTGTTTTTAAGGAAACATTAAATCTTACAGTGTGCACAAACATTTTAACAAAGTTTTCATCCTGCTGTATTTATATACTGCAGCAGTTAAATACCACATTTTGAATGGCAGTTCTTCAAACCATTTCTTTTTGTACTGTAGGTGCACTTATGAAAAGACAGGGTACCTTTTTTGCTCACTTAAATGTGCTAGAGGCATTGAGGAGTAATTTTTCAGTAGTATTTGGTCACTTCTACAGATGCAATTAATTACAAAAATCTTTTCAAACACTGAAATTCTAGTTCAATTGCATTATGAAAAGGTATGGTGAGGCTGCCTTAATGTTTTTGTTTAATTAATGGCTGCATTAAACTATCTGATTTCCTAACTGCTGTCATCTGCAATCTTTTGTATTGACATTTAGAGAAGTGTTGATTGAGGCTAATCTCTCTGCACTTCCTTTACAGGCACTGGAAAGAAAGGGGTTCCTTCAGAGCTATGATTTAGAGTGTCTGAAGTTAAGCTCCTGCTCTAAGTTGCCCCCCAAACCTCCCTGTCATTGATGCACATTCTCATTGAAGTGAACCTTTGTGAACTCCTCCTTTGTCATTGAAATAGGAAATGCACGTACACTGCACAGCAAAATGAAAAAACAGATAAAATGCTGCCACTGAGATGCCTCAAAAATGAGGCTTTCTATTCTGTTCTATTCTGGAGGTTGTCAGGAGTCTGTGGAGAATGTTGGAGTCGAACATGCCTTATAGAATCTGAATTTTTAGGTATTCGTGCTGAAAATTTGGGTCTACCACATGAATGTGCCAGTGATCATCAGCTAGTAATTGGATTCTCAAAAAAAAGAGCAGGGCTGGGAACTGATGGCCTGCAGAAACCCTGGTAAAAAAGGAAGAAGGCAAAGTATATGGGCAGATATAGATTAGAGTAATTTTCACCTTTGAAATTTTAAGCTGCTTCCAGATGTGACAAAGTAATCAAGCAAGAACTGGTGATGTCCCTACTGGGTCCAATACCATTCAACATCCTCATTATTGACCTGGAGGATAGGGGTAGACTGCTGTGATGGTTTAACAGCAGATGGGAATTAAACTCCAAATAAGCCACTCCCCTTCTCCCTGTCTCCCTCTGGTGAGGGAGGGACAAAGGCAGAAACTCTGGGTTGACATGACAATTTACTGACAGCAAACAGCAATGGAGTAAGAAACACACAGTGACAGCAGCAATATTAATAACAAAAGTAGACAAAAAGAGAAGGTGCTTCACACACTAAAGGTGTTCCCCACCTTGACTTAGCTCTGCATGGCCACTGAGACAAAGACAAGATGGAGGGGAGATGTTCCTGTGACCCAGCAATGGCAGTGGCTATTCCCAAGGCAAAGACAAGATAGAGGGAGACATTCCTGTGACAATGACAGTGGCTATTCCCAAGGTAAAGACAAGATGGCAGGAGGATGTTCCTGCATCCACTGCCACCTGGCCTCCCAGCACAAAGACAAGGTGGTGGGGGATGTTCCTGTGACCCAGAAAGGACAGTGGCTGTTCCCAAGGCAAAGACAAGATGGTGGGGGATGTTCCTGTGACCCAGCAATGGCAGTGGTTATTCCTGAGGCAAAGACAAAATGGTAGGGGACATTCCTGTGACCCGGCAAGGACAGAGGTTATTCCTGAGGCAAAGACAAGATGGTGGGGGACGTTCCTGTGACAAGGACAGTGGTTATTGCTGAGACAAAGACAAGATGGTGGGGCATGTTCCTGCATCCACTGCCACATTGCCTCCCAGCACAAAGACAAGGTGGTGGGCCCCATCCCTGAGGCCAAGCCAAGAAAAATGAAGGATGAACCCTCAAAACAGCTGTATCATCCTCATTGCACAGCGCTGCTGCTCTGCACCGCTCTGCTCCATTCTGCTGGTTTAATTCCACTGCTCTGTCTCCAAACCTGGCTCCACATGGCTCCATTCAGCTTGGCTCCTTCTGTCTCAAGTCTGAAGGCTCAAGACCATTCCTTACAAGGACTATTCTCTTGTTCAAACTTAAAACAAGAGCTTGGTCCCCACTTGAAAAAGTATTTAATAAGGAGATCCACACTAATTTCTTAAAAATTTTCACTGCATCTTTGGAAAAATAATTACAGAATAAACAGTGGAAAGACAAGTATCAAAATAATAATCTGTGTTCTTTACTAGTTTAAAGCATATTCATAAGGTTCCTGGGGTGTTTTTCTTCTTAAATATGACCTTTTTGTTGCCCTTGTTAAATTTCCTGTTAACTGAACTGCAGGTCCAACTGTAGTAATTTCTTTACCATAGTCCATGTAATTCTTGTGGGTATCTGGAGAACACCAGCAGTGGTGCTTAACATGGATGTTGGGGACAAATGCTAAAACAGTGCTGGATTTTGCTATACTTTGTTTCAGAAATTGGAAACTTGCCAATTTGTGAGAACGCTCTAATTTTGGAATATAGCTATGAAAGCTGAGACTCTGAGGCCTCTTATGGTCATTCTAAAAAGCTGGCAAAATGCTCCACTTTTAATACAAAAGACAAGATCTCAAAGGGGGCTGGCAGCAGATGGAGATTCACATCAACTTCTTTGAGCTCTTTAGTGATCTATTCAAAAAACACCAAATATATACAGAGGTGTGATAGGGCGAGTTCACATTTGTCAGAGTGGAAGAAAACACATCTATTCTCTTAAATAGCACCTCAAAACAGTTCTTTTTCTTCTGAATGTTCTTTCAGTATTGTGCCTTGCTACGAAATGCTTTAAAGTCTGTAGTTTTTTCTTGGTTGTAACAAGAAAATTAAAACCTGTTAAAAAAGCAACTTGATTAGACTCTATTCCACTTACACAGTAATGGTTAAGAGGAAAAGAGCCAGAGCACACACTGATCTTATAGCTAAAGCCAAGAATAATTTTGCCTGTGACCTTCAGGATCCAATTCAGAGAGGCATAAAAATGGTGCCCCTGGAGAGCACAGGCATCCTATGGATTTGTAAGTGGTTTGGGTTGAATTTAGTCTGTACCTAAATTTTTATTGTGCAAATTGAAGTAATCTCTTTTGAGAATAGGTCCATAAGCCCCTGCAGTCTTACCATGTATCTCTGCTCCCCCTTTTGCCCTCTCTGTCCTCAACTCAGAGAGTCTTCTCCTATTCAATTTGCCACCTAGACATAGTGCACCCCTTGGCCATTCAGTTCCTTGCCTCTGGGAAGTCACAGAAATGCCTTCTGAATATTTTGTTGAGGAGAAACCCTCTCCAACAGGAAAGGGTTGTTAAGCAGTTCATTGCCTGGAGCACAGGGAGCAGCTGCCCTGCCACACAGCCTCTCTCCATGGCAGGGGGTGATCCTGCCCCTGCTCATGCACCAGGAGGCACAGAAAAAGGCATTTTCTTCTGTGCTCCAGGCACCTCCATCCTCATGGGGCTGAGCCCCCCAGGCTGCCTGCAGCTCTCCCTGGATCTCTGTCACAGCCCTCTCCAAGGGTCTCCACTGTAACAACAGGGATTCCTCTGATCCACAGAAGGGCTGTGGATTTGCTGTGGGTCAGCAGCTGGAGGATTAGTTGAACTATGTAGCCTGCCTGAGCAGCTCCTATTGCTGTGTATAGTGAAACATCACTAAGCCTTTCTGGACTTTAATCTGCCACAGAGAGTGCAAACTATATAGGGTTCACTTTCATGGGCTGTGGTTTTTTTCTGGTTTGTCTCTGGAGGTACACAGTAGGCAGAACAAAACTGCTAAGCACAAAAACTCTCCTTTTGAAAACAAGGTCTTAGGGAACCCTCAGGTTTTCTTCTGCATTTTTCTGACAACAGGTACTCTTGAAGTACTCAGCAGCCTGGAAGGTGGATCCAATTTAAACCAGAATGAGCAAATTGTGTGTGGAAAGACAGTAAAATTATTTAATTGAAAGCCTTATCAGAAACTACTGGAAAATTACAGAGTGCAATTCATTCTTTCCATAAAATAATGTACATAATCATAAATAAATACCCTTTATCTGGCTCTCTATTGTCATTACACTTTTCTGGTGAAAAGTTTGTCCAGGAAGATGTGATAGATTTTCCCTGGTGTCTGTAACAAAGTCCATGGTAGAATCTGGGTCTTAGAAGTCTAAGCCTAGTGATTTATCCATACATAGACCATACTGCCTCTACACATATGTTGAGAAGAGATTGTAACATTTCATAACATGCAGAAAGGGGAAAAAGAGAGTTACACATTTTAATTAAGTGGTGTTTATTTCTGAATCCAGGCCTTTTAATTTTTATATAGTTGATTTAAAAATGTTGGCAGAGATCTGGGTTTCTCACTGCTCAAAGATCAAATACAATTGTTGAGCAGTAACAAAAAAGTGTTCTCCATGAAACTTGAATCTTTGGAGATGTGTGGAAATGGATAAACAGGCTGTAATTGCTGTGGACTTTCATTTTAGCATTATTTGCATAAAACAGAAGTGTATGCTTGTGTTGACAAAAATGAATTTTTTTCTGCCAAACACTTTGGCTCTTAAATTTAAAATAAACTACAGTACAATAGATGTTTACTGTCTGTACTCAGTGTGTTAAAGAGAAGGAAAAAATGTTATCTTTAAGAAAAAAGCCATAAAATTAAGAGGAAAGAAACATGACTCCAAGAAACTGGGTCCAGTTAAATTTTGATCTTTAATGCAGCACAAACTTGTTATTTGAATATTTCCAAATTAAACTAGTTTGAGAGAAGCCAAGTTCGACACAGTTAAGGGTAGGTATGCCTGTGGAGTTTGCAGGCTGATTCATTTTACAGTATATATGTTACCTGGTACAATCTTCCAGTATAGACGAGGTCAGAAGGAATGGAAAATATGAAGATTTAAGGATATGCTACAACCACATTTTCAGTCACTGGTACTGACAATAAGATGAATCTCACTGCACCTGATGAGTTCATACATCAGCTGGTGCTATAGGAACTGGGTACAAGTGCAGGACAGGCTAACCCAGAGCTCAGCCTCTGACACTGGCCAGAAGCAGATTTCCAGGAAAGGTGTGGGAGCTGAGCAGCAGCAGTCCCAGTGTGCAGCCACTGCTTGCCCAAGGGCTGTGTGAATCAGGCTGATGTCTGGCAATCCCTGCAGCCTCCCTTTGGTCCCTATCCATTTTGGGTATCCACAGTGCTGTGAGACAGACATTTGTAGCCTACCCATCAATTAGATGAAGAACTTCCTCCTTTTAATTTTTTTAACTTCACCTCTTATTAGCTTTATTGGGTACTCTGTAGTGCTTACACTGAAAACAGTGAACAACTGATTGCTGTCCACCCTCTTTGTGACTTTCATGATTTACTAGATGCATATTTTATTTCCACTGTCCCCTTGCAGACTGAGACCTGCTTTGCTCAGCCATTATGTGGACACTGCTCTCTGCCTCTTGTTTCTCTTCCTGTCCTTCTCTCCACCTTAACACTTTCAAGTGGGAGTGGAGGGTAGAAAAATAAACTCATGTAATATTCAATCGTTGTAGGAATACATGACAGAGAAAATAGCTGCAAAATTGTCACATGTGGATACCTCAGTAAAATAAGAAAAAAACTTGCATTGAACAAATTGCAAAGCTACACATACTGGAACATTGAAATATTTGAGATAAAGTGATGTTAAAGAATATTTTAGGAATAGGCTAATGTATTTGTACTTTGAAAATGGGTTTTGATTATTCTTCCAAATACTGTTTATTAAACCAAATTAGAACAGGTCTAGATGTATTGGTCTAGCAACAAACCAAAACTCCAAAACCAAAATTCCCCAAATAAATCCAAATCCTTCTGCCTAAGAGAATATAGATTAATTTCACTCATGCAAATACTCATGAAACCGTAATATTTGCAACATAATTTTAAAAGCCTAAATGCTACTGCATGTGATGAACTCAAAGGAGATAGTGCAGAATTTTAACCAAAACAATTGAATAAATAAAAACAAATGCCTGGCAACTTTCTAATCAAGATCTTTTAAAGAGAAAATACAGGTAGCAAACTGACAAATCCTAATCAGATAGTTCTGGTTTGCCCCACTGCATTACATTATATTAGACAGTCTGCAAACTGCTAAATAGATTTGGGATAATTATTCCTGGACCAGCTCTTTTTCAGGAAGAAAACCTTGATTTTATTGCAGCCTTTGTTAAATTAAAAATGCAGATGCCTGCTCTGTGAAGCATGTGCTTGGATTCTTATTTGCTGTTTAGGCACAGGTCTTTGAAAAGAAAACTTGGTGGACAGCTTGAACATAGCACAGAGGCAGCACAGAGCCTCTGAGTATTTAATGCTAATTTTTGCTAAATACATGTGTGTGCAAACCTGATAGATGAGTGGGTACACATTTTGTAATCCTTAGATCCTCCCTTTTTTCCCCAAATATAATCCTCATTTTGCAGTTCTACTACCAAAAAAACTCACTCATGTGGACCACAGCCTGAATTCAAAGCTTAACTACACTAGGATTTTGTTTGGGTAGTCAAATACAATAGAAATCAACCCATCTTCTACACTCTCAAGTTAGCAGTTATTTTAAATAAGAAAGAATTCCACAAATTATGAAGTAAGAGAACAGTAGTTTATCCTTGCTGACTGTATAACTTTATAGATTTAGATTTTAAAACATCTTTAATGGTTGTCATAGTTGTCGTTCTGTCAAAATGAATGTTTAAATTTTTTATTGTGACCCTGCTTATTTTCACAGCCTTTGTAACCCTAATGTGTTAAATAAACACTTCTTGTCCAGCCACTGAGCAAGCTAACGTGCCAAATGATTTGTGGCTTTCCACCTGAACTGCTGCTCATGAAATTGAGATTATATGCCTGCAGGCCCACACGTGGTAAAAGAGTCTCATCTTAGATTGCCTGCTGTGCCTCCAGGACTTCAGCAGCAGTCAAGGCTTCCAAAAGTAGTCTGAGTCACAGGAATGTTTGTGTGGTTTACAATTAGAAGAACAAGTTAGAAGCTTAATTTTTACCTTTGTTGAATGAAATTATAAAAATTAACATTGTTTTGCTGTCCATTTTTTTCTCCTTCTTTCACCCAGTGAAGCAGATGTGAATATCTCACTGCTGCTACTCACACAGATACAATTTTATCAATTAGGTTACTCATATGTACCAGAAAAAAAAAAAAAAAGTGAATTCCTTCTGTAGTTTCTGGTTGAGGTAAATGTGCAAGCAAAAACTGAGTAAATGTTGAAAATATCATGGGAATGAGATAGGATCAAGTATCCTGCCACCATACTGTCAACACTGAATGGAAGTGATCTGCTGTAAATCACTTAGACTGCAAATTAAGTCCCAAGACCTGCTTGGACTCCAAATAAATGTTTACACCTGTTGATCTTTAATACAAGAAAACTGTAGTCTTCATTAGGCACTTCACAGGCATTACTGTAAAACAATATTTTATTGATAAATTATCCAGTTCTGAATGATAGAAGTGTGAAAAAGTAGGATCCATGCCAGTCTAGTTCATTGAGAGGGACTTCTTGATGAAACAAGCAACCTCTCTCACCTCCCCCTCCAAGATTTTAATTGCATTTATTTAAAGACAATGGTTTCAACTAACTTCAAACAAACTCCTGGTGACCTAAGCTGGGTTTTGAAGCTCCAAATAATGCTGAATTGCCCAGGATTTCTCTGCTTTGGAACAAGACTGGGAGTGATGCAGCTGATTCCACCACTACATGCAACCCCAGGGCAGCCACAATGCACAGCCTATGTAGCCTGTTCCAAACGTGGAATGCGCTGCCAGCGGTATGTGCAGAATGAAGAACTACATTCATTCTGCCTGCTGAGGGTCAACTGGGCAGGCACAAGCCCATGGTGTATGGAAAATAGCTGGGGAGACACTTCCATTTGTGCTGGCAGAGAAAAAAAGGCGACTTTAATGGCACAAATTTCTGTTTTGTAGAAGTAAGTGACGGTAAACAGAAGGGTCTTTATTGCCCGGTGTTCACAGCTGACACAAAGTAGACATGGCCTGTGCAAGCATTGATTTCAGCTCAGTGGTGACTTCTCTGGGGTGTGCTGTGCAGAGAGGAGTGAATCTGTCTTGCATGCTCTTCCTTAGGGAAAGCAGGACCCTCTTGCATTGCACTACCTCTTGCAAAAAGGAGAGAAGCAAAGGACTATAAAGGATCCTTTTCCAGTGCTGATGTAGGGCGCCAACAAAGGAAGCACACTCATTTGTTTCATAAAAAATTGGCCTTCTGTTTTAAACAGTACAGTTGGCTTCGATTTTACAGTGATGTTTGACTGGTCAGGATGCTGTTTCCTGTTGGATATGTGAGTGGGCTCACATGAAACTCTCATTGTTTTTATTACTCTGAAGCCATTGTAGTAGGTTTGGGGTATATTCTTTAGAGAAAAGCATATTTAAAATAAATTTTGAATCGAGGAAAACGTGAATATATCTTTGGAATGTTTCAGGCAGCTTTATCTAAAAATACTAAGTTTTCACAGTTTGAATGTGTAAATAATATTTAGGAACTGCACAAAATCTGGTTGCAAACTTCTTAACTTATGAATTATGTAATGTTGATATTTATTAATTTCATATTCCAGACTGATTTTCTACAGCTACTGGGAACTGCAGATGAGGCTGTAAGCCAAGACACCCATTCTACTCACTCAGAGCTATTCCAAAAATCAATCTGGAACCTGGATCTCCACCCATCCCTCAGCTCTTGGTTGCATTTAACTACACATTGAGTCTCTGTTTCCTGCAGTTGCCAGCCATCTGCATGAGGAGTGAAGCTGTCTCTTATCAGTTTACTCTCCAATTTCACCCATGCAAAGCAGGTTGCCCTTTGAGTTTTGGAGCAGAGCTCGCTGCTTCCACAGCACACCCCAGCCAGGAAACAATAATTCCACATCAGGAATCCAGCTGCTCTCCCAAATGATACTGCACTGCATTACCACAAAGCCACAGGGCTGTTCAAAACACCCACTATCAGCCAGCTCCAGTCCCATGCCAGGGATCAGAAAACAAGAGCACACTTGGCCTTTTCTGCTCTGTGCTTCCAGCAGTTCACTCACCCAATTATGCTGGGGTCTGTCCACATCTGTTTTGCAGTACTCCTCTCATTGGCTTAATTGAACATGCTTCCCTATATCCCAGACAAACCACAAGGAACCATAGCATAAAGCTAGCTAATGAACAAAGGAGGAAAGAAAGACAAAGAAATTGCAGCATTTTGGCAAAAATAAATCTTTCTTTCTGCATAATGGAAATAAATATAAACTTTCTCTTTGCAGACGTTGCTAATTACATACACAAGGGTTTTTTAAATTTCCTTTTTTACTTAAAATATCTGCAATCTTTACTCTAAATCTTTGACTTGCCCTTAGCAATGACTTTTTTTTGGATAAAAGGAAGGATGTCAGTGAGAGCTTGGTTTTGGTGGGTTCCAGAACAAACATACTCCCTTTAATAATTCATTCATTCTCTAATAATATCCTTTGGGGAGACTGGCTACTTCCACTGATTGTTTTAATATTTATTCTAAACAATAGGCTTACCCACTTAACAAATTAGGTTAAACTTCAGAAGTCATCACTTGTCGGACGTTGTTTGGTGTTCATCTAAGATATGAGACAATGCTGCTCTGTACTGGAAAACTTCAGTGCAGAGAAATCCTTTCCCTTCAGCTCTTTCATGTGCAGTGCTGCAGAAGTGCCTCAAGGACTTTCCAAAGCTTTCCTGACAGCAAGCCACCAGAGACATTTGCTTGGATTCAGTCCATAGCTGAGCACAGTAAATAACAGTATTTATGTCCATCATGACCTTGGCATCTCTGCAGGAGGTGTGTTGTGGAGACCTGACTGCTTTTCACTACAGCAGTGTTGATCACAGATATTGTAAAGGCTCTTCCAGGAGATAATAGTTGTCAGAAGTATTGGTGAGAAGGAAAGGATAGAGAAATGGGTATGAAAAACATAACTGGAGGCACTTATTTCAGCTACTGGAAGAGGTATGTTACAGGAAAGAAAAAAGAAGCCTTTTAAAGTGTGTTATTTACAAAAGAGCAAAATGTGGCTTAAAGTGAAGGTAAATATAATCCAGAAAGAAGCATTGCCCTGCACAGCACGTCACTGACCTGTGGGATGCACCATGGCACAGGTCAGCCAGCCAGCTGCTGTCCATTCCTTCCTAGAGAGGCTGAGTGTGGTAAACCTGCTGTCTGTCCCCACATCTGGTAAACCTGACACCTGGGGAGAGACACAATTTCTGTCTGCAGCTACCTCTGACACAGAGGGTTTGCCCTGTGCCAGGGATTGTGCAGTCCCTCCTGCAAGCCTTAATACAACCTCAAACAGAGACCAGGCTATTTTAGTCAGGATTATTTTAACTGGGACTGTACAAACCACTAAGATACACCTCAGTGACATCATTCAATCAACTTGATGTTTGTTTGTCTTATTTAAATTCCTGTCCTATTTAAATCCACGATCATAGAATCCTTTAGGCTGGAAATTACCTTTAAGATCATTGAGTCCAAATGATAGCTTAGCATGCCAGGTCTACCACTAAACTGTGTCCCTAAGTGCCACATCTTCAAATCTTTTAAATACCTCCAGGTATTTAAGCGGTCCACCATTCTTTGGGCAGCCCCTTCCAGTGCCTAACCACCCTCCTCATGATGAAGTTTTTACTAATATGCAATCTAAACTTTCCCTGTCACAACCCAAGGCCATTTCCTCTTGTTCTGTCCCTTGTTATCTGGGAGAAGGGACCAACCCTCACCTCACTGCAACCTTCATTCAGGTACTTGTAGAGAGTGGTAAGTGCTACACTCTTCCTCACAATTACACGGGGCAGTGACACCCTAAAGCCAGTGCCTTTCCCACCCACAACACAGAGGTCAAAGAGGAAGCCTGGGCCACAGCTAATGCCAGCAGGGACACCACATCCCACCCTCCCCTTCTTTCCCAGGAGCATGCCAGCTGCAGCTGAGGCACGTGGGCTCTGCTGGGGGAGGCTCTCCCAGCGGTGCTTGGCAGCAGAGCCTGCAGCAGGGGAGCTGCAGATGTTGACCCACCTGACTGTGCCAGCCATTGTCTCGTGCCTCAAGTTCCTGCAGACCGGCAATTAAGGCAGAAATCTGGAAATCCACAGCATGGTTAGCAGCTTCTGGTCATGGTGCTGATTGGATTAGGGGAGAGAGTGCTGTCTGGAAGGATACTGCACTGACTGCTCTGGGGATTTAAACTGATCCCCCTGCCAAAGGAAAATGAGTGTGGTGGCTGTGGTTTGCTTTCTGTTAACATTATCTTAGAGTTTACGTCCCAGAGAAATTGGCATAGCTGGCAAATCCTGGGAGCGAGGCCCAAAACTGATTTAGCATGAAGTCTGAACTTTCTCTCACCCTCTGGAGCCCAGGTTTTCATACTCAGTGTCAACATGAAGGGACAGGGTAATGCAGTAATGCTTCTCCTCCTGCATTTTCTTCTTGTCTTGTGTGAATGTCAGGAATCATGGAACATAGAGGTTTTTTTAGTAAATCTGCTAATCTTCTCATGGGAATAATTATATGTTTTAAATATGTATCCAGAAAAGAGGATCTCATACATTAGAAAGTCAGATACAGGAATTTACTTCTCAGAAGGTTATTAACAGGTAAAATGAGTTGGATAGAAGTAATTTGGTTTTTAAAGGTAAACTTTATGAGTTGGATGTAATACTCTGGTTTAGAGTCAAAATACAAGAAAACATAAATAATACAGGTTTAACATATATGTTGTTAGACAAAAACATAGCAGAAGTGTTAAAAAAAGCTGTCATTCTGTAATGCAAATCAGATTGCCTCTTATTTTACTTGAGTGGGCTTCACTTTTCTTTAAACAATCAAGATTAGCTAACAGACCTTAGATATAGTTGGAAAAATTATTCAGACATCATTGGATACTTGAAGTATCTAGCTGTGCTGAAGCTGTATGCAACCTAATATACACTGAGTTAACTGTATACAGTTTTCAACATGATTAATCCATTCAATTTTTTTTTTATAAAGTGAATGTTATAGGAGTAATTAATCTGCAAATGTCTGGTTGGTAAAGTGTAGGTTTTAAAAAAATGTATCTTAACAATATGAGAAATTTTCAAAAACCACTAATATCCTATTCTCAAAAGCAAACCGGATGCATAGCATAGATTACTCATAAAAAAAGAGAATGTCAATCTTTATATTGTTTAAAGGCATTCAAAACCATTTTCCTAATTGCCACTTCAAAATCCCCTACCAGCCAATCAAAGAAATTCAGAAACTTCAACTCTTTCTTTGTACTATATGGTGTTTTGGAGATATGAAAAATTTGCTCTGTACTTCAGTAGGCTGAAAAAGACATATTAATTTCTACACCTTGAAAAGCAGCTCAGGAGGAAGAGCAACCTATTGAATCAGAGGGGTTCTACCCCTGATTAACACTGAAGGAATGTCTCTGCATAAGGTGAAGAAGCACTGAATTGCTTACTAACACCTTCCAAAAGCAGTGAAAGATTTGACTATTCTCCTGAGCAAAGAGGTTGGAGGAAAAGATTGGATGGATGGGAGAGTTTGAATGGATCCATCCAGGTGTATTTTGCATTGCTACAGACAGGTGACTCTACTTAATTGTGGCATTCATATGACATTTTAGGCTAAAAAAATAAGTTTCAGAAAGGGTGTAGCACTACTATTTGGGCTGATGAAATCAATCAACCAGCTACAATCCCTGCAGCTGGAGAGAGGCAACATAATTCAGGGTGAGTGGGCAGTTGTTTGCAGATTCCCTTTCTGTAGTCCTAAGTAGAACAGGGGATATTGGCTTGCAAATCCAAGTTGCTGCTGGAAAATTTGTTGAGCTCACCCTAGAGCAATGATTAAAAATGACATTAATTCACTGTCTTCTGAATACAGATGAGTTTTAGGAATACAATGCTTATGGTTGGAAGGGACCTTAAAGGTAGTTCCAAGGCTCAGAGCCCCATCCAACCTGGCCTTGAACACTTCCAGGGATGGGGCATCCACAGCTTCTCTGGGCAACCTGTGCCAGTGTCTCATCACCCTCACAGTAAAGAATTTTTTCATAATACCTAATCTAAGCTGGGATTTTTCAAGTAAAGGTGTGTCAAGAAGGAAAGGTGGAGAGGAGAACCCAAACCCACAAAAGTAACCCAGAAGAGGGAAGGAGGAAGTCCTCTCTCCTTAAAATTTTGAAGTCATGTGAGTAATCAGAAAAGGTTTTTTACCTCACACGTTGTTACAAAATGAATTTTTCATAGATCTTCATATGTATGAAGAGCTAAATTTCTTCAGTTTTAAGCTT
Organism: Notiomystis cincta; assembly: GCA_013398075.1. Lineage (NCBI taxonomy): Eukaryota > Metazoa > Chordata > Aves > Passeriformes > Notiomystidae > Notiomystis > Notiomystis cincta. Next base: position 342,960 of record VZRX01019535.1, read on the forward strand.
TCTTATCCCCAGTGTCCAAACTGCTGACAAGTTGGTCTGATCCATTATAGTCACGGAGAAAAAAGACCTTGCATTATTTAAATATAGTGTTAGTATTGAAAAACAGAGGAGATAAGGTGCACTACACAGAAAGACAAACATATATTTGAAATCTCACTCTCTTCTTATATATTCTCCATAATCTAGAAACATGGCACCCTGGTCTCACTAACAGCAGTTGAGAGCTGAGACAGACCATGCATGTTGTTTCCTTATCAGTTTAACAGAAACAGTTAAATAGAAGATCAAAGTACCTCAGATGAGACAAATAAAGAACCAAAAAGCTGTCTTAGCTGACTTGGCTAAGTCACAAAAATCTATTACATAAAATATATAAGCAACAAAAAAAAGAGAGGAAAAAGTGTTTGCATTAACTCAACAACAGTCAGTGCACAAAGTCAATTAGGAAAGCTTAATTGGTTGGTTTATTATGGTGTATTGTGCAAGCAATAATTCATACTAAAACTCTTTGATTCATAAAATTAAATTTGCAACAATGGTATAAATGTTAAGTAGCTTTAAGAGGAAAATAGTTTGTAGTAAAACATATAAGGGTTCTTATCTTGATTTAATATTATCTTAACTCACCCAACAATGCAAATTCATATAAAGGGACACACAGATCCAAATGTTTGCAGTTGTTAGACTGTGAAATACTGGCTGTTAACTTATTGTTTACCTTATTGAAGACTACCATAAATACAAAATGCCATAGTTCATTCCATGATGAATTTTTTTTTGTTTCTTCACTTAGAAAAAAGCTGCAGAGAAGAAAATCCCTATCAAGAACTAAATCCATGAGACAGAAGATTCATAAAAGGTATTATAACAATATCTCCTTGGACATGATATCAGCTGTCAACCCCAGCAAGTCCATGCAAAGCCTATGTACAGGAAACTCAGCCTGTGCTTTCAAGCAACTGAATTAAATGCAAGTTTGTCTCAAAACCAAATTTTCTCCAACTCTATGTTCTTAAAATGGCATAAATTCTTCTCTCTGGAAGCACCTTCAAGATTGTGCTTATCCCACCTTACCAGGGTACAGAATGAACCCTCATGCAGAATGAAGAAATTATACAACTGTAATAACCAGCTATTCATGATTATTAATATATTAGGACCATGAGAGTAAATAATTAAAAAGATGCTTCTTCTTGAGAAAAAGATTATTAAGCTAAAAGGCAAATTATTTTGTCCTAGACTGTAACTTAATTCACAGAACTGGTAACAAATAGCTCCTTCTGCAGCAATATGACCCCATTACCTCTCTAAAGTCACCTGGCATATTCTTCAAAATTTTATATTTAACTTTTTAGCCTCTATGTCACACGGGGCAGCAGGCAATTTATTTCTCATACTCTCTTGATAGATTGCCAAATTAATCCATCTTCCTAAACTTAAAAGAAAAAAACCACGCAGAAATATAGGCAAGATTCAACCAACGAAAAACTTGATTAAACTTCTAAATCCACATTTTTTTTAATTAGTTCCATAATGGATTTACATATATCAAACTTTACATTTTTTTTTAGAAATATTTTACACTGTTACTGTGGGTTACCATGAAATAGACTCTGGATCCCCTTTATTTACTGAATGAACCTGCCTGTGTGGCTAAGCCTGGTGTTTGAGACCAAGCATCAAAGCTTTTTTGGATAGAATTTGCATTAAGAGAACATAATTTGCAGATGTTTTTTATCCAGTTAGATTCCCTGGCTTTTCACTATCTCTGCTCACATGAGCCATGGCCAAAACAAACAAGTTGTCCTTTGCTCAGCAAAGTGCACTTGATGGTGCTGCGTGGATGGGAGGCCTCCAAAGCAATAGTTCTCAGCATTCCAGCTGATTAGCTCTTCTAATTGGCTCTGTCTCCTCCCATCCCAGGATCTTCTCACAGCAAATCTAGCTAGGGAAAGATGCATAAAATTCAGTATAAAGGAAGTACCATGGAGATGATGTGAAAGTAGCATTTCTTTTCAAGCTGCATTCCTAGCATAGAAGACCAAGAGTTTATTTCCTCTTGGCAGATGTAGAATGTAAACAATCCTTCTTGGTCATCTTGCTGCTTGATCATCTGTTTTTATGTGGTTTATAGCCTGTCTCATCAAGAGCAAGTATTAGGATGGAAAGCACATGAAGAAATAAACAAGTCAGGCTGTGCTGGTGCTCCTCAAAGTAATAAAACCTCTCGAGGACAGCTCACATGCCCACTTAAACAAGGCATCAGTACTGGGAGCAGAAAGGTAAGTCCTGCCAGGGATTTCTTGCCTTAGTATCTACATATACACCATGTACACACTTCTAAAAATCATGCAATAACTGTTGATCAAAGACTGAGTTACCATAGGACCCCAAGACATTTTCAGTGCTTCATATGTCTTCCTACAGCAGTTTGTAACTCAGCCTTTTTTACAGGCTTTTGTAGAGCTACAAATGGTCTCTATATCCTTTTAGATTTAGCATCTTGTGCAGTTATCCACAACCACTAAGGCCTGAAATTCTTGACCAATGCAATTACTTCTACTCCTCTGTCTGTATAAAGGACCAGAGCAAGTCATAGACTCTTTGAGAGAGCTGGAGAAGAAAAAGTCAATGCTTCAGATAAACTTTAGTCTCCTGTATTTGGAGTTAAATTATCTCAGATTACTGCAAGGTTGTCAAAGTATAGGTAATGTTTAATACAGCTCTGGAACCCAGCTGCCTACTAAGTTAAAGCTTCTTTAGATAACTGAGCTTTCTTGGGTTTTTTTCAATAAGATATAAAAGCCTTCCACTGTAAAACAGGCTCAGTTAAAGCAAACATACTTTACTATAAAATAATTGTGAAAAGGCTGAACCAGTTTATTTGATTCTCTAAAGCTCTTCATGCAAAATAAATGCATGTTTTCAATAAAAGTTTGCAGCCCAGAAAGATCAATTTAAAATAAAAGATGTACAGCAAGTATTTACACATGAAATATCTTCAACTAAAAGGACACATTTTTTAACTTAAGAAAAGCAAGATACATATTAGATGCAATGGTACACAACCCATACAGGTGGTTCCTGTGAAACCTAGAGCAAACTTACCTCCACAGGAGTCTCCACAGAGCAATATTATCAGAAATTAAATTTCCATGTTTCTTCCTTTTAAAATCAATTTCCTTTAAACACATCATCCTTTCCAATGCAATTCACCTGTGAATGTATCTGTCAATTAGAGCAAACCTATTAAAAGTACTGTTTACTTTGGAGAATGTTTTTTTTCACAGAACTGTCTTTGTTACATACATTACATACTAAGAGGCATAATGATTCATATGAATTCAGTATAAGGACTTAAGAGTTTGCATTTTTGATTTCCTGTACCTCTCTTGTATTTTTCACTTTTTATTTGGAAAGCTAATACACATAAATATTGAACAACTTGGCATGAAAAATGAATCAAATTGAGTAATACCTAACTTTCAAAAAGATTGAACAGACTCATGGATTTTTTAAAGATTACTTCTATGTAGGGTATTTGATAAATGTTTGCAGTTCAGTTTAAATAAAAATGCAACTTGTCTATAAAATTCCTTCCCCACTTCATCAATCTTTTTCATTTTCCCAATTTTCAGCATGGAGACAAGTGGCAAGGATTAAGGAAGGGATGTTCAAAGTCTTTACAAGACAGAAACAGATATTTAGAAGTTTAAGTGTCAGACCAATGTCACAGAGCTGTTTACCATACTTATGCATTCAGTTCATGCAGCCTGGTAACTGTGAAGTGAGTACTTCACATAAATAAAAAAAAAAGAAGAAAGAAAAGGGATAAATCCTCTCTCTACTTCAGTTTTCAGGCTTGGAAGTTGGCATGACAACTCTAAGCAAGTAGTCAAGTCAGGCACTGACTGAGAGTAGGAAGCTGAAAGAAACCGTCAGAAATATAAAATCCGTGAATACAGAGAACTGCTAGGGAAAAAATTATAAAGTGTGGACATCACTCAGCTTTAGAGATGTGGACACTATCACAAACATTGCAACTGTGTCCCTGCATAGCAGCAGGCAGGGTATCATATAGCTGAGGTGGTGACTAGCTGTTTCTCCAGCGAACAAAAAGATTCTGCTACTCTAGGCAGAACTCCAGCTCTGCCCAGTGCCAACAGAAATAGCTGAGCAGGCTGCACAAGAGCAGCTTCATAGTAGCAGCACATAAAGAGCTCATTAAGCCTCCTTTATCGTCAAAGCAAGTTTAATTTCCAGAAAATAGATATTTTTGTCTAAATCAAAGGAAAGAATTCAGAAGGGTGTAAAAAAATAAGAGTATCTGACATTTGTAAAAAAAGGGGGGGAAAAATAAAAAAAGAAGAAAAAAATTGTAAGGAAAAGGTTAGTGAACAAGAGGAAATCTTCATAGCTGTGGTAGGACAGACTATTCTGCATCCTCCTCTGCAAATGTTTTTAGTTTGTTGTTGTTACCGCAGTATTTTGACAGAATGAATTCTCTTCTCTCTCCAGCTGACAAGTGAGTTGGTAGAGCAACAACCCCACTTCACAACATTGTACACATAGCCTTGGATTGACCTCAAAAATCATTCTCTTCTTACATAGTGGCATCACTGTCATGTGTGAGGACAACTAAAGTCAGATTAGCCAACAGGAGAAATATTCGGTCCCATATTTCGCATATTTTCTTCTCCAAGTACATTTTTTTAATAACCCATTTCAATTGAAATAATGACCTAAAGTTGTTTGCACACAATTACAATCTTGTTCCTTGCCTTTTTCTTCCCCCAGAAACTTGGTCAGTATTGCATGTTTGTCCATTGATTAAATTCTGCATATTTTTATTCCACTTCTTAAAATAAATGAATTTTAAATACAGACATAGCTGCAGGCTGACGTGTATTTTATTCTTTAGCCTACCAAGTAATTTTTCTGATGCCAGAACCAGGCCTTTAAAATAGGAGCAAGGCAGAGACCCTCACTTTTACTACATCAAAGGACAAGCAGACCTCACCACCACTGACTTTGTCTGCATGAGATACCTAAAGCTGAAGGAATTCAAGCATCTCACTTTATGTTTATTCTACTGATGGACTTGACAACTCTGAAATGGAAAAACAAAAAAAAAGAATTTTCATTGAGATGGGGAAGTTTAAATATTCTCTCATATGACATAAAAGTTTATAGTCTTAATGGCCAAGTGGCAAATGATGGGAATTCTTACATTCCCTCTGCTTCAGATATTTATTTTTTCTAAGCTATAAATATAATTATTATTTTTATTTGAATTTAGTAATTTTGACTTTCAAATTTCTAAATCTATGATAGTCACAATTGATTATGACTGAATAAAAAATTATTAGCAGGAAAAGAGAATAATCATCTCCCAAAGGTATAACAGTACTTCTACACACAAATTATATTTCACATGACATTTCAAGTATGAAAATAACAAGTAACAGCCCATGGAGGAAGGTTTCATTTACTTCATAGAATCATAGAATGGTTAAGGTTGGAAGGATCATGTTGTTCCAGCCCCAATGCCATGGGCAGGGACACTTCCCACTAGACCAGGTTGCTCAGAGCCTGACCCAACCTGGCCTTGAACACTTCCAGGGATGGGGAGTCCACAACCTCTCTGGGCAACCTGTTCCAGTGCCTCATCAGTCTCATAGTAAAGAATTTTTTCATAATACCTGATGTAAACCAAGATTTTTCAAGTAAAGGTTTCCCAAGAACTCAAGGTGGAGAGGAGAATTCCAAAATACAAAGTTGTTCTTAACACAGGAACACTGAAGAAGAAAGGAGGAAGTCCTCCCTCCTTAAAATTTTGAAGTGATGCAAATAATCAGATAAGGACTTTTAACTCAAAATGTTTTAAAGCTGCTTAATTTTTTATTAGCAACTTTAATAATGTGCTTGAGCAATTTTATCACTGTATACAATGTATATATTTAATACATGTTTTCACTGTAATTCCTGCTGAATGTTAAGCCCCTTGTATCATGGCTATTTTACGGGATGAAGTCCCCAGGAATTCTAAATGAACGACTTCCTTCAGATACACTTTTATTCTACAGCATGAACAAAATGGAAGTTATAACTGAAAAGTTGCTACCCTTTCTGGACCATTCTTACTACTTTTCAACACTTGAACATGGTATTATTGCCTAATAATACCATTGGGGAAATAATACTAATTTTGTTGAAAACATTTCATTTTTTATTGTAATTTGGCTTCACACATAATCTCTTCAGGTTACAGAAGATTCTTAAATATTTACAGGAGGGAGTGAGTAAAAATGTTGCATGCTGATGTACCAGCACTTTAACTCGTGTAAGGAAAAACCTGTAATGATATTGCAAATAATGCCAACTGAAGATCTGGCCCCCAAAAGCAGAGTATATTCAGCTTAACAGAGAAGTCACTGAGGCAGAAAAATCATTACAAATCAAATATTCTGTGCTTACTGCACTTTTCCCCTAAGAAAAGTACATGTATATTATACTACAGGCACAAGTCTATTGTTTCATTTGAGATTCTAGCTAAATAAGTATTTTTTTAAAGACCAGTCTCCATACATTTAAACTAGACAGCATTGGGTTGTGCTACACAAGTTCCCTGGTGCCACTACTGTTTACTTTTTTCTCTCACATGCCCTATACAATCAAAGTAGGTCAGCTGTTAAGAAGTCACTGCAATATAAGAATATTTATTTAATACCAAGGACAATAAAATAATCAATTTACAGTGAGAAACAGCAGAGCAGAATTATGGGATTCCTCAACAGGTAACCTCAAAATATGATAAAAATATTAATCTATGAGATTCTCCCCTTAAATCATTGTTCTCCTTTCTGCCCCATTTGCTTCCTGTCTCTGAAGCCAAGTTTCTGAACCTGCAGTGATTAAGAATGAGATATCTGTAACAAGATACGTTTGTAGTGATCCTATAGATTGCTGTTAACAAGCAGTCCATCACAAATGTGGCTTCTATTAAGTTTTATTACTTTCAGGATGTTAATTTTTGTACAGGCTTATTTTCCTAATTTTGTGCAAAACTCCTAAATTTGATGCAAAACAAACGGCAGTGGAGAGGTGGAAAAAAATACGAGTGAGCTAAAATAACACTGCTAGAACAATGTAGCTATCTAAATACTCAGCATTAATCTGAAATAGGGGGTTTTTGACAATTTTGCAATGACTAATTGAACAAGACTAGGCAGAAGCCTTCTCAAGACTCTGTGGTGTTACTCTATATTGCACAAGGCTATAGAGATAAAAAGTATATTATATATCACTACAGAAATTAATATTCTAAATCCAGTGTGCTACATGAGAAATATGTAAGAGTTCTTAATCAAAGAAAGCCTTTACTCTAGAATATAACCAAAATCCACTGTCCAAGTAACTTCAGACTTCTCAGATGATTGTGAATTTCAAACGGGATTATCATGTGAAACCTGGAAAAAAGGACAGCATTGCTCTTCACAATCTGATACAGAAAACAAAAAGAGTTAGTTATTTAGATATGTTCTTTTATAATGTATGAAGAAAATTCTAGTGCTCCAGGAACTACAGAGCACTTCAAATGTTAAGAACTTCAATTAACAATACAAAAAAAGGGCATTAAAATATTCTGTGATTCTAAAAGTTAAACATCTAGCTATTGAGAAATTTCAGAATTCAGGTTGCCTTGAAACCTTGTCAGCATTTATGTACAATTTACATACATTCTGATATTAAGTATTACATAGTTCTTTATGGAGGAAGCAGTGATCTTGGCTTAGTGGCATGGAAATTCAAAGCCTTGAAGAGGTTGCTATGAGCAGGACATGAGAGTGAAATTGTTCAAGAGACACAGACTGGAAGGGTTAAGGAGAAAAAGCATTTTTTGTGTCCAAATACTTAAATGCTTCCATGGAGTAGCAGTTTCTATCCTTGTCTCTATCACAGATTAACCTGCAACCCCCACAATTTTAGAGTCCTTTATTTCATGGCTGTATAATTTGAAACATCTGGAAAGCCTGATTTTCAAAAGGAGTGACCTCTAAATTAAAGGTGGAAGTTCAGCTAGCATAAGCTACATGCTAAATATTTAAATACTACATAAATGATGACTATAAACCAGGTGATGAGCCTCTCAATTTAGACACTCAAAAATTATTGAGCTCTGTTCCTCAGTAAACCACCCAAAAAATAGAAGTAATTCTTGTCTTGTCAGCATGTTTTTAAGATAAGACTTCTTACAGTGGTGAAAACTACAGACATGCACATTAAATCAGCCTATATATGCTCTCTTACTACCACCTGTAACACTCATCATCCTTGTTGCTCTCCTTGCCTACATTCTCTCTTTACCACATGCTTTTTGGGGATTATGAATTACCTTTTTTCCTTAGTTTATTTAATTGTTAAATTAATTGTGATCTCTGACCCTCCAATATATGCAGCTCCTCTTCTGTGCAGTAAATCAAATAAGCATTTTCTATTCCATCACCCAGATTTTTAATGACAGATAATAATGCACAGCAGAGGATAAATCCTTGAAGAACCAAAGCTGATAAACCTGACAAGTTATAAAGCAACTACCAACACAGATCAGTTTTAAGTCTTCCAGCCACATTTAGCCCCACTTTAGAATATTACCATCTAGCCTATGTGTTCCCAGACACTGAGAATATCAGAGTAGCTTCTTATTTATGTTAGGTGCTCCTACAGGTCTTTCATCACCAGCTCTATAAATTAAGCTACATGTCACAGCAACTCTTCCTTTTGCCCACAGTGCCAGACAAAATCATATACTCTTATTTGGAGCTAACTGGAACAAATTCAGCTAAAGTAACATGTAGCTCAATAGTGTGGAGTTTAATGCAATACTACAAATAAATCAGCCATTTTAAACAAGTCTCAGCTACAGCATGAGCAACAGCTTTGATCTAATATCACATTTCATCATGTGGTATTAAGTACTGTGCAATCAAAATGCAAATATTTATAAAAATAAAAGAATGTAAAGTCTACAATGCTTTTGCTTCCACTTCAATTTTCTAGGTCCCCTCATTTTAATTAGCAAATGTTTTGAAAATCTCTACAAACATTTTATCAAGGTTCTTACACAAATTAAGTGGCTGCACAGAACAGCTCTCAATACAGGATTAAAAATATGTATGTCTCTTCTTCAAAGGCTCATTGTCTGCAGTGTTAAAGCAAAATGTTTATGTTTACCCCACTAAACACATGTATATCCACAGGTCAATTTATATATAAATGCCCAGTGTTTAAGACTGAGGGATTATATAGCACTTCCTTACTGTCCATATTAATTAAAAACTATGATTCTTGGTACCACATACCACCATATATAGCAAAAATGTGGTATTATGAAAAAGTGAAAACATCTTAGAGATTTTTCAATTAAATCTAGAGTTTTCACTGTTTATATATGACAAAAATGTGCAAGTTAGGAAAGGGGGTTGAATGAAATGGCCTTAAGTGATTTCAAAGTGAGCATAATTTTAAGCATATGAAACTCTCTTCAGGCACTAAACAGATTTCATCTGGAGCTGGTGTAGATTTCTATCACTCATATCCAATAAAGAGTAATTAAAACAGAGATGAGACAGATTGGCATCTGGGAATCAAGGGAATCAAGAGCCTATCTCTATGGCAGCTTGGACTGTTTATCACAGCAAAACAGCCTGAAGAGACAGGACTGGGCTCTCCACAAATATCAGAACACTAAATGCCAAAGATAAGTAAAGTTGGTTTTTTTAAATTAAGGGGTAATTTAGGCCCTCAGGAAGAAATGCATATTAAAAAAGAAGAAGTTATATCAGAAATTGGAAGGCTGCCTATTAGAGCCAGAATGTTCTCATTCTTCCAGTATAAGCAAAAGGAGCAAAAAAAGGCTGAAATAATTTCTCAAAAGGATGTGAACGAACTCATATGACACACTTTGATAGCACAAGACCAAAACTGATGACCCAGTCAGTCTTTCTAATCAAAACTTTTTCGTGCTTAAACGACCATCAGGACGTGAGGCCAGATATTTATTATGAAAACACACAAGCACATGGGCCTAGTAATGTCAAAGGTAGGCTGAGTCACTCCAGTTCAGGGTCTAATACATGGTTTTCAATTATTTAAAACTACTTAAGTTGGGAGCACCTAATGATGACAATTTTTTGATACAGGCTAAGTAGGTGCTCTGCTGCTCCTGCTTCAGTGAACAAGCAAGAACCAGTTGGGGCTGTGAAAGTTGAGGGAAACCTTAGCTGCAATGGCTACAGCATTGTGGAGTTTAAAATCCTGAGTCAAGTGAGCAAGATAAATTTTAAAAATTACTATCATGGCTTTCAAGAAGGCAGATCTTGCCCTGTTCAGGGACCTGCACGGCAGGACATGTGGAATACTTCCATCAAGGACAACATGGCCTAGAAGAGCTGGCTGATTTTCAAGAGCAACCTTATCAGAGCACAAAAATGGTCCTTCCTGACACTCAGGAAAACAAGAAAGTATGGCAGAAGACCACAGGGGATGGGCAATGCAAACAGACTGCTTGGAGAAAGAGAGACACTGTCTGAGAGCCAAAGCTCAGCAGAAACCAAAACTACTTAGAGATATGAAAAGGAAAAATAAAGAAGGCTTCAGTACCAGCAGCAAACAAAAAAAGACTAAAGAAGAGTTGAGACCACTTAACAGGGTAGTGGATCTAGTGATAAAAGAAATGTAAAAGTCTGAGATATTAAATGCCTTTGTGCTTCTGTTTTTATTGGCAAAGCTTTTTCTTAGGTGTCCCAGCTCCTTCATGTTAGCAGCAGTCTGTAGGAGTAAAGCATTGCCCACAACAATGATCAAACCAGAAATCACTGAAGATAATTGTGTATATACAAGTCCATGGGCCCAGACAGGCTGCATCTTGGTTGGCTGATTGCATTGCAAGGCTGCTCTCCACTGTCTTCAAAAGATTATGGGAATTGTGGGAGGTCCCAATGACTGGGAAAAGGCCATCTTCAAGGAGAGCAATGAGGAACCAGGCCACCACATGCCTTGCCTCTGGTCTTGAGGGTTCTGGAGTAAGTCTCCTGAGATGTCATTTCTGAGCACATAAAGGACAAAAAGGTGACTGAAAACAGCCAGTGTGGAGTCATTGAGGATAAAGTGGGTCTAACCAGCCTAAATACCTTTGGTGATAGTGTTACTAAGGGTAGATGGACGAAGGATGAATAATGTTTACTTTGATTTTAGCAAAGCCATCAATAGTGTCCTGTAATATCACTATAGCAACATTGGTGAGACAAGCTAAATAAGTGGATAAAGTGGATGGAGTATCAGTTGGATTCTCATACACATTTTGTTCTGATCAGTAATACTAAGTCCAGCTGGCAGCCAGTTACTATTGTCATGCCTCAGATATCAAAAGTGGGTTTCCACCCACTCTTTAACATCATTTAATTCTCTTTCACATCCTTATTAACAAGCTGCAGAATGGGACAGAGTGCACATTCTGCAGCATCATGGATGATGAGGGAGCACCCAATATGCTGGAGGACAAAGGTGATCTTCAGAGGGATCTCAGGTGACTGGAGGAAAGAGAAAATTGAATGCTCTTGAAACTGAAAAAAGGCAAATGCAAAGTCATTGGACAGTGTATTTGGGTTTTGAATATCTCCAAGGATGGAGTCTCCACTACTCCCTGGGGCAACCTGTGCCAGCGCTCTACCACTCACAGTGCAGAGCTGTTCTTGATGTTCATACAGAGCCCCCAGTTGTCTCTGGTCCTGTCACTGGCCACCACCAAAAAGCAGCTGGCTCCATCCTCTCTGTATCCTACCCTCAAGTATTGATGAGATTCCCCTGAGCCTTCTCTTCTCTAAGCTAAACTGTTCCAGCATTCTCAGCCTGTCCTCATACAATGGATGTTCCAGTCGTTCCAGTCCCTTAATCATCTTAGTGGCCTTGGGATTTTTGGTGGCCCCAATACAAGAACAACAGCATTGATCTAAGGAAGAAAGTACAGTGGAGGTCCACAGACAGTTTGAAGCTCCCCAGTGTATGAGGAGTGACCTTCTAACCTGTTAAGAAAAATTGCATCAAACAGTGAGTGTTTTCTATTTTTCTGCAGATCTGTCAGAACATGTTTTACCAATTAGCAACACAAGTCCTGGTGTAAGTAGGATTTTATTTAGGTTTTTCTGCTACAGACTCTCCAAATTATGGGATGATAGGAGCAGAATAGAGCATCTATCACACTAAAAACATGTCAAGGGTATTACCCATTATAAAAGAGACTGCCATGAGCACACATACCCTTTTATGGAGAAAGAGATGAAGAAAATGTCTGCAAGAACACTTGCCTGATTTGTTACCCCATTATGGAAAAACTGGTCTAACAATACTGCAAAGATTGGGTGTATAAACAGATAACCATGTGAAAGAATTGCAGACACTGCAACAGCTAACTGGCCCTGCATCAGCTACATATGCATTTGTTTTACATAAATTACACCACTCTTACCGTGACACAAGTAGGGTTCTCTCCTTTCTTACTGTCACAGATGCTGAACCATGCAAAAAGTATGTACTTCCATTAATGAGCTTTCTCCCTCAGGAAAGAAGTGTTGGATAAAGCCAAATATGTCAGCTAAATAATAGTTTAGACTTTTGCAAGTACGATTCAGTGACTCTCACCTCTGTAAGTGATACATACTGGCAGACATCACTGCACAGAAGAGCACACACACCTAAATAAATTTCCATTTATTGAAGTTATGAAGTACTGATACTGCAGCAACATCATCCACTGCTTGATTTGCACTTCATTGTATACATTGAGCGAGCTGATTTTCACTTGCAGAGAGAACATGTGAATACAATGTACCTGTGGGTATAGCTACAGTTGATTTCACACAGGCAGGGAAACAAAAAAACCCCCCAGATTTGAAAATATATGGTAGGTAAGCTGATATCCACACAGGAACCAACTGCTGTAATCAACACGAAGTCCTGGAACTGCCTGCCCAGAGGAAGTCAAAGAGGCACATCCTACACTACACGAAATTCAGTGGGGTCTGATTGCTTGACAAAGCACACACACAATGGTAAATTCATGTCTAGACAGGTATCATATGCCAAAAACCCACAAATACTTTACTCTTCTGAAAAGATCGAAGATATTTGCAGCAGAGTTTTGTAGGCCACAGACTTCCATGGGTGATAGGAGCAGGTATCTATAAAACATCTGGTAGATCTCATCCTGTGGAGCTGAACAGGCATGTAACAGGAACTGCTGGCCTGGGAATCATGCTTTATTCCTGAAGAACTGGATGTGGCAAGTGGCATTTCATTACACACAAACCATGCTATCAGGAAAATGTTTATTTAAAATTTTAATTACTTACAGTAAGCACAACCAACCTAAATTACACAATATAGATTAACTGTTTGTGCAATTCAGAAGAAAAAAAATAGCACTTCTGGCATTAGAATTCTCTTAATTCTCCTATTTTTCACACATGATGGTATTTGCATTACTAGCACTGACATATGGAATATCAAAAACCAAGTGACCACTTAAAAGACACTTTAACCCATGGGCTGTAGGAGCCACTAATAAAGTGTAAGAACTGGTTTTGTTAATACTTTACAATGCTCCTTAATATTTTTATCTCTTTGAAAATCAAAAATAACTATAAAAGTATACATTCATACAGTGACACTTCATCAGCTAGAAAAAAGGAATGGTGTATGTAGTATTTTTGTTTTTTCTTTGTTCTGACTTCAGGGGAACTTGGTGTGACTCATGGAGTAATGTCTACAACAACTTCCTATGACAGTGTAAGTCAAATAACTTCAAATTAAGTTATTATATTGTAACCAGTTAAACAAGCTGCTATATCAACTTACAGAAACTTTTATTCATTTTAAATGGGAATTCTGACACTACAGTTGAATGAAGTTTCTATGAATCCAGTTAGTTTGGTGAGAAAGTTCAAAGCTGGCACTTCTAGGAACATTTTTTACAACTTCAGATGAAAACATTTGTGATGTGCAGTGGGCAGAAAAATCTATCAGATACCAGCCCTTAAAGTTACCAGTTCAGTACCAGTTCTCTTATTCTGGTGTCAAGAAAGATTAATTTTATTTAATGGAAGTTTCTCATGTGGGCATTGCCACAGTCACAGTATATGCTGGGATAGGCTACATTCACTCCATTTTGCATTCTGCCTACAAATATGTGTTCATTTTCAATCATCAGACCTCTCACCAGTGCCTGAAAACATCTCTTAAAAAAAAAAAAAAACTAAATCAGAAAAAGAAAATCAGAGGTATTAGGTATAACAAACATATGGTTACTATTTAGCCATGAAACAATACCTTATTTAAGGTCAGTTTCCTCATAATNTGTTCTTTTTAAATCATCAGACCCCGCACCAGTGCCTGAAAACATCTCTTAAAAAAAAAAAAAACTAAATCAGAAAAAGAAAATCAGAGGTATTAGGTATAACAAACATATGGTTACTATTTAGCCATGAAACAATACCTTATTTAAGGTCAGTTTCCTCATAATTATCATAGGAATAAATATGTCTCAGTGGAAGGATGTTATTTCTGATCTTCCTATTTTTTCTTGGCCCTTCAAAGTCCTCATACTTCAAATCATAACCACGAAGGTATGTTTTAAGGTAACTTTTTAGGAATAGGTTCCAGTTAACTCTCCCTCTACCCAGTTTTTTCACTGGTGGATTTATGCTTTTTCAGGTTGGCTTAAAAAAAGATTACTACTTCTCAATCATGCATTAAAAGTTTTATGGTGTGCTTGGAAACAAGAACTACAGCAATGGGAAAGATCCTCTTCCAAAGCAGGAAAATAAATGTGGCATCTTTCATCTCTACAATTGTGTTTCTAATGTATTTTGAATAATAACTTCCTAATTGAATTAATAAAAAAAAATTAGAAAAAATTTAATTGCAATTGTTTATTTAATTTCTGGCATAAAATATTTTCAGTGTGAGATGAATTGTCTTCCTAAGAATCACTAGTTAATTTTTTTTAATTCCTGACACTTATAATTCCTCAAACCCAGTGAAAATAATCATACTAAGTTTCAGAAGGCATATATCAAAAGCTATACATAAGACAAACTCTGACTTACACTTTCAGTATTTGCAATGACACATGACTAAAGAAAGATCTGTGGTGCTTTACAGGAAGGACAGTTAATAAACTGCCCTTACAATCTTAAACATGTTTCAGAAGAATAACCCAAAGGAACACAAAATAAGCATATCATTATACAGTATGATTTTCTAAAATTCCACTATTTAAAGTACACCCCAGCTAAGCAAATGTGTCACTAGTCAGTTAGTTTTTGCTCGGAATTAAAGAAAACTTTCAGAGCCAGGATGTCTTTCCCTGAACCTTTTGCAATTTGCCTTTGCAAATGAGGAAAATAGCACACAACCTTTGCGGGAGAAAATCATATCTCTACTTTTTTCCTGAATATTAGATGCACTGAAAAGAAAAAGCTGGAAAGAGAAAAAAATAGTCAATAAGGAAGAGACTGAAAGGTCTGGATTCTTAACCCATGGGCATTCGAATAATGAATAAATACCAGCTGGGTTTCTTGAGTAACCTGGAAAATTAATAAAAAAGGTTAGCAAAAAGTTCTTTTTGTGAAACTTATTAAGACTGATTTCTGGAAAAAAAGAGCTCACTAATCAAGCATGTTCAAAATACAGTTACAAATAATTTAAACAATTCATTCAAGAAGTAAACAAGCCTCTTGAGTCCACACTCAGAGAACAATGCATCAACAATTTAGGAGAGAAATTTAAACCACGGTAATCTAAGAACAGGCCTGTTTGATGGCAAGAATGAATGTCTGCAGAAGTCATCAGGTTATGGAATCTGACAACTCTGATTTCTACTATTTCTGCTTCAAAAATTTTATGTTTTAATGTAATACACAATAATGTCTTCCACTACAGGTAGACTTTTAGGCATAAGTACTTAATCTTTCAGTTACTCTTCCATCTTATAAAGACTGCACATGCAACAGCCATATTTCACAAAAAAAAAAAATCTTACAACAAACCCCAAACCAGACACTCAACCAGCTTTCCTTGCCATAACCATATTCCAGCACATTATTGTCCCTACTGGGTTTTCTCAAAAATCAAGTTAAAATTCCGAGCTGCTGGCATGATTTTTGAAGATACTTGCAAAATTCATCCAGACTATCTAAAATATCACTCTCTGGCCCCAAATGTTACTTCTTACACCAGCACAATGCAGTTATCACTACAAAAAGATTATTCTTCTCAAGGCTCATCCTTGAATAATGACCAGAGCTAGGAACTGAGAGGCTCAAAGTGATGTCCCATTGACCAAACCAAGCCTTATCCCTTCTGTTCAAGGGTTCTTCAGGACCAAATCAGAGTTAGATCAAAGCAACATGAAAGCAGACAACAGGGCCTCACCACTCATGCTACCTGCTCATGTTGACATGGCCACTAAAGCAAAGCTCCCACAAAAGCTATCTAAGTTCTGCCCTTTTGGTAAGAGAAAGAAGCAGGGCTTGTGCCCAGCTTTAGTCAGAAATGTATGCAAATTGTGTGCACTTGCATACAACTTTATGTGCTAACAGTTTCCAACATATTTATTAAATTTGCAGCACGGTATGTCCCGAAGGTCGTTACCTTCTTTCCCTCATCATCCTTGGATATCTTAAATACCTACATATTTAGGCATTTCCTCCTGCCCCTGCACACTTATTTACTCGACTGGTGACATCTCAGTGAAACAAAAAATGCCAACAGGAAAGGCAAGTCATTGAAAGGATGGGTACCCATCATGTTTCGTTTTCAGTATGTTCTCCAACACCTTCCTTTCACTCTGAATTTGTGTGTTGTTGAGAAAGAAGAATCTTTAAAACAGGAATTATTTCTGAAGGGCATCTGGATCATTCTGACGAGCTGGAGCCATGTTAAATTGCATCCTCACTGGCAGTGTTGTCGGGAACCTACTAGGCAGGAGGGTGCGGAGAAAGAACGAAAATTCATTCCCTTATATACTAGACGAGGCTTAGTCCTCTGATTGCCGTTTGCTCAACACAAAGAGAAGTCCTCAATCCGTGGTAAACCGTAACTATTGCTTTTGGCAGGTTTCTAAATACAAGGCAAAAAAAAAAGAGAGAGAGAGAGAGAGATGGGGTGTGCAGACGACGTCTAGTTTACTTCTGTTCCCTTCCCCCTCCCCGATGCGCAGCTCTATCTGCAACCCATGTGGCTGGAAGGCAGCCACAGCCGGTTCCAATTCCTACTTTCCCACTCTGCGCCCCTGCTCGCTGCCGGGGCTGAGCCGAGCCAGGACCGGCCGC
>VZRX01019536.1:0-34933 GCA_013398075.1 Notiomystis cincta
CCCTTTCCAGCTCCCTCAGCTGACCCTCCAGACCCTTCTAGACCCAGAAGAACAGACTGATTGTCCCAAGCCTGTTCAGACATTCCCTGCCCTGTGGTAACCATCTCTTGCTTCTTGGCTCTTTCTACACTCCCATTCCAATCTGAGATCTACTGCATAACTTTTTCTATAAATTAAACAATCCAGTCCAGGCCTTTAATGGGTTTACAAAAAATATTAAATATTGTCTTCAAAACAAAGCATCAGGACACAAGAGGATGGGTTTTGCTTAACATTTGAACCAACAGCCAGCGAAGAAATTGAGAATTTTACAAGTCCTCTTGACTTATCAGTCTTTATTAGCACTTATTTGTTCATCTGCTGTGGAGAGAAGGCTCCTTAACTTCATGTACCAATATAGAACCTGAGTGAGCTGCAGCTACAGAGGACAGGCTGTTCTGTCCATTGCAACCAGCAGCTCTCCCCCAGTATCATGCACATGCTCCCACATCACCAGGACAGAACAGAAGATCTGTGTTTCTGGAAAGGAATTAAAAGCCCTAAGACATTTCACACATTCAGCAGCTTTTATCCTGCTCAAGCAGAAAGTCCTCACAGAAATTATATTCCTTAACAAGCACATCAAATCTGTTTCTATATATACACATATATAAATATATAATTTGATCTCCCAGACATTTTCAGTAAAATGATCTGACTGCCAATGGCTTTTCACTCTGTTTCTTCCATCCTAAGATTATTTGGAATACTTCCATCTTTCACAGATTCAGAGATGTGAGGACAGCATTTGCAGATGTGAACACCTGATGTTGAACTTTATATTTAGGCAGTGAGACAAACTGCTAAATACCCTCTGAAACTGCTCTGCAAATCTTTAGGGCACTTGGCCATAAAAGTTTTATTTAGGGACCTAAATCTAGGCTTCAAGTTTTTCAAGCTTTACTGTTCTGATAGCTCAAGGCTATTTTCAATGAAATCTCATCTCACTTCAGAGGCAATGCCTCTCTCACTGCTTATTAATACATGAAATACATTTGTGACAGCGTTTAAGGAGACTGAGGCAAACCATAGCTGTGGGCAAAATACCACACAATAAACAACATGCCACATTTAAACATTTCAAATCTGTGTCAGCTGCATTCAGCAACATGAGGGAAAAGCTAAATTCCACCCAAAAGGGCAAATACCAATTTTACTCTAAAAATAACAAAAGCCTATTGTAGTGCTCTTAAATTTACTGTATCCATAGTAGTGAATGTGTGCATGCAGCTCATTTAAATATTTATGGTTTCAGAGATTTCTGTGCATGTCCCAGGGTGCCTTTACATTATCTCATCCTGCTGCCCATTGCTGAGTGGTAGAAACTCTTTCTCCTGGTACCTGCTTTTTGTGAACTCTAAAAGACCCCAAAAGAATTGAGGCTTTTTTCTTTTTCTCTTTTTCTTTTTCTTTTTCTTTTTTTCTTTTTCTTTTTCTTTCTTTTTCTTTTTCCTTGTTTCATTGTTTCCTTTTTTATTTTTTTTAATTTTTTTTTTAAACTCAGCATCCAAAATTCTAGCTGGGAAATCTCTGTCTGATAACAGAGAGACCATAACATTGAAGTGATAATGAATTCCAGAAGTTCTCCAATCAAAGATGTATTTAACCTAGGGATTAGAAATAAGCAGAAAGACACAAAGAGTCCTTCAAAAACTGAGTCAGGTGGACCTGAGTGATGCCTCTTGGTGCTTGTCTTTAGCTGGAGGAGTATAAACCAAAACTCACAGTGCAGTAGGGCATCAGTCAATAGATCCAGGGAAACCCCTGGCACAGCCAGGAGCAGGCAGTGTCAGGGCGCTCAATGGGTTTAAAATTCCTGATCAGGAACCTGTGAGAAATGTGGCTGAGTTCTGGCTACAAAGTCCCAGCAGGGCTCAGATAAAGCAGAGCCTCTGGCCTTTTGGGGGGTTTTGAGATGGTGAGATCAGTCCAGTTATAAATTTGAGGCATTACAGCATTGTTGGTCTGTTTTCAGTAATTTACAAGGAAATTATTCATTATTTACATGCACACTTCCATTTTCTAGGAGGTTCAGTTCTACAGGGAGGGATTTCAGCCTGGGCATTAGTCCTGAACAGAAACAAACTCCAAGTGGTTTTTAGGATCTAGCAGCATAAATGCCTCTGATTTATTGGCAGGGTTTAAGTGCTGGGCTTGGTGGAGTTGTACTCCTTTAATAGAAGGTGTTCAAAGTTGTTCTGAAACCTATTTGGGAATTTCACTGAAATAACTCAGCCTGGAATCCTCCTGCATCACTTCTTTACAAACATGCTTCTTTTTCTTTCTTTTTAAAAACCCACCTGTCCTTTTAACATTGTGATTCTGGAATCTCATCTATTTCTCAGGGTACAGACCTGCATTTTCATCCTTATTTTTGCAGTGCTGAGACAAGCCTCTGTAAAATCCAGCACCTGTGCCTTGCCTGGCACTTCAAAGCCATCAGTCCCAGTGCAACACATCAGCTCCTTCTGGTGACATAGCAGAAGGATACAGGGGGTGTGACATTGTCCTTGGGACAGCTGGAGTCATTACACAGAATGGGATGGCCCTGACCAAAATAACCTGGGCTGTGTATTTATAGCACACTCACACTTGTTATTTCATTTACAGTTTTGTTTGGTATGAAGAAGCAACTCCTTGAATATGTTGTGGGAGCAATGAGGTGGATATATATAACTGTCATCAAAGGCTCTCTTGCTGCAGCCAAGCACTAAATACCAAGCTGCTTTGAGATGCCCTTTACAAAAATCCTGGCTGGTCTTTTAAAAGAATGAATTCTACAGAAGAAATAAATAATAAAAAAAATACAGAAAAATAATTATAAAAATTAATAGCATTCAAGTGAAAGTGTGTGAAGGCAGAGCTCTGAGGTTAAATGACATCTTCTGTCCTCTGGAGGTTGTGTGTGGGGACAGGGATTTGATTGAGCCAGTGTAGATGCAACAGAATGACACAAAGGAAAAAACCTACACTGTATAATTAATACTGATCACTTTCTAGAAGCCATTATTTAGCTCACTGGTTGTGCAGAGGGTGTTTAATGCACTGGAAATGCTTCCTGCCCAAGGAAAGAACAAAGATGGATCAATTGCTGGGCACCAATGCAACAGGACAGGTGGGGTATGGACCATCAGTTCTCTGGACTCTCATGTCATGAGAACAACCTACTTGTAAACAGTGTAAAAACCCTCTTGTGAACAGTGTAAAAACCCACTTGTGAACAGTGTAAAAACCCTCTTGTGAACAGTGTAAAGCCAGGGATGTTTCTGTGGAAGGAAGCAGGTGAGATGGGTTTGTCCACTTGTCACCTTTAGCAGACATGAGTGACCTGCAGGTGATGCTACTTCCAGGTGAGGCGTTGGAAGCTCTGGTGCAACAACCACTGCATCAGCACTGGGAGGAGAAATTCCCTGTGCCACCAGAGACTGAACTGTTCCAAATGAACATTCTGTTCCAAATTTCTCTGGAGTCCAAAGCAAAGCTTCTGTTTGGCTGTGCTGGGTTTTCCAACAGTGTCACGACTCAGCGAAGAGAAACATCCACCCTACACCAACGTTCCTTTCCCTCAGCCACTGCCATGTGCTCCCACTGAGCTCTGCAGAGTTCCCAGCACAGCTTTAGGAGTCTGTCCTGGGTGTGGATAGGAGAGCTCAGCTCATTCCTGTCTTTTGGAAAAGGAGGTGCCTGCCCAGCACTGCTGAAGCTACAGCTGGGAGCCAGCGAGGTCCCTGCACTGGCCCCTGGTCCCTGGTGCTGTTTTTCATCTGCTGGCATCTGCTACTCCAAATAACTCAGAATTCTCTAAAAACTTGAGGCCACACAAACCTGTTGGGCTGTCACAGAATAAAGCAAGTAGCAAATTCCCATTTAATCTATTTGGTTTGAGAACATGACCTAGATTCCAGTACCCATGGCTACATGAAAAGGAGCATCTTTATTTCTCCTTATTGTATAAGGAGTTCAGAATCCTTACAGTACACTGACTCTCACAACAAGAAATACCCTCTAAATGTGTTGCAGATCCTTTGCTGTTTGCATTCTATGTGTTGTGATGTAAAGTGAAAGTATCAGGGAAATGGGAATAGAGCTCACCTTGCACACACTCAGCTTTGATCCATGGCAGAACTGCTGTTGGGAATGAAGGAGTGAGCTCCTTTCCATGTCTGGGATCCTGGGCAAATGCTGCCATGGAAAGGAAACTTTAAAGCCAAGGGCTGCAGTATGTAGAACTTCTCAGGACAGGAGTTTTCTTTTGGAGTCTTCTTTGCTCTCCTTTTTCCAATATATTCTTATTCTACTTCCTCCCTTGTGTTCCATCACATCACTTCAGCACAGAGGTATTTAAATTGCTGGCAGTTGAGAATTTCTTTTGCAGTTGGACAGAAATTTTAAAGAGTAGAGTTGCCCATGGTCACCTGTGCCCACTTTCTTTTGAGGAGCTTGACTCAGCTGCTCTGAAAACAGCAATTCTCAGAAGGTTTCAACCTCTGTTAGACTGATTTCTTTTACAGTTGTACAGAAACTTGTTTTTTCTTGTGCCTGGTACAAGTGAAATGGAATTTGTGTAGGTGCTGGATTCACTTAGTGCAGGTTTTCCTGCCAAAATGCTGCAGTGATCTTTTCCTATTAGCAAGGAATTTTCTCTTAAACTGAATTTGCAGTATGTTACACTCATGCAACTGCTTTGATTACTGTCAGGATTACATTAATCTACTGAAAAAATCTTTGCTTTTTAAAATCTGATTTAAAAGACAAAGGTCTTGAAATTCCAGCCTATGGCTTTTCACTCCTCCCTCATTTCTCATGCTTTTGGATAGGGAAGGATATCCATCTGTCCCCCATTTTGCTTACTCTGATTAATGCCTAGAGCTGCTACTTCCAAGTCTTACTGAAATGAAGATATGATTTGGTGGCCAGCTCTCGGTTTTTTCAGTAGGAAAGTGTAGAAGGAGCTCAGCCAGGGGCTGGAGAGGGGAGGTTTGTACCTCCTGAGCCTCTGGGTGGTATCAGCTTGTGCACAAGACATGATACCAACAGTGCAGGGCCAGATTCCCAGGAGTCCCAGAAGATGTTGGAAACCATGTAGCTGCTTTCCCTTCCAGGTCAGTGCCGAGGACAGGAGGTTTCACAGACCTCCAGAGCAAGTTATGCTTGTTCACCATCTGCTGAACCCTCCAGGCTCAGGAAACCAGTGTGGGTTTGGGCAGCAGTTTGCCTGCAGCAAAGCCTTGGGCAGGCTGAGTGCTGACACTGCTGGGGCAGCTCTCAGACCCTCCCAGTCAGAAAAGGGGAAAACAACAGAACTTCAGGCAAATATGACAGATACAGGATGGATTTTAGGGATCAAAATAAATACAGTCGTCATTACAAGGACAAGTAGGTCAGGGTGATAATTGGTTCTGCAGTGGAATTAACTAAAACTCCTTCTCAAATCAAGAGAACAGCTGGGCAGGGCTGGGTCCAGCCAATCAGCCAGGGCAGCACCATTAACCCGAGGAGCCCGGGTTTGACAGTAAAAATCACGTGCCACAGCTACCCAGCTGCAGGAAAAACGGGATTCACCAACACAGAAGGAATCTCATCATAACCATTCCTCGTTTAAAGGGACATCGTGGCTCTGTGGCAGAGCTGTGGGATGGAAATGCCATGTACTCTGTGTGCACAGGCGAGGCAGAGCCCAAAGCAGGGAGAACATCCCGGGATCATCAGCAGAGTGGAGTGGATCCAGTAACCAGCAGCACTTCTCGTGTCACTGACACACAGCCCTTACCTTTTCCCTTCACAGTCATGTCCTCAGCAGTGAGACAAATCTGCCTTGCCAGCAGCTCTACACACTCAACTCACTCCAGTACTGGTTCCATTCCAGCCCTGCCAACACCCTCTCCTGGTGTTCCTCCTTGGGGAGTGAAGAGGGAGCTGGACGTGCAGTGAACTCTGTGCTTTTACCTTCCAGGACCCAGCCACTCCTTAAATCTGGGGGTTTTTGTTTTCACTACAAAGAACCCAGCCCTCAGCATTCTCCAGTAATGCAGGGGAACAATATCTGCCAGTCTGCATGGCCTCAGGACAGCCAGAGGGAAAAGGTGGAAGCAGGTCACAGACAAACAAGCATCCATTAAACCCAAACTGTGGTTTGACAAGAAAAGAAACTGTAGTTTTGGAACTATATGGAAAAAAAGTAATTTAGAAAGGTATGGAAAGATCTTCAGTATCCCTCTTACCCTGTTTTGGAGTCAGAGTTTGTGTTCAGATGGAGTAGCTGGGAATTGCTTTCAGGTTTAGATGTATCCAGGGTTCAACATTGTTTTTTAAATCCTCCAAATCATGGTCCTGGATCACACCTGATCCCTGGAAGGCTGAAGGTGAAATAACTTAATTTCCAGGAGCTGCTCAAAGGGGTCCTGGACTAATGACTTTTGGACAGTGACAGGTTTTGTTTCATTTTCCCCTGAATATTGTACAATTTCATAAACCTGGAATTAACCCTAAAACTTTTCTTCAGCTGTTCAATTTCAGACCCAGAACAAAAGAAGAATTCACCAACATTCTGCTGATTTGTTTCCCTTTCCTCTTCCTTGCAGGTCTCCATGAAATCCAGTGTTCCCTGCCTGTGGAGAACAGAAGGATCTTCCTGAATGAGTTATCTGAGGTCAGCTTTAGTGAATGCAAATTCAGTTTGTCATTGACAGACCTTTTTATCATCATCTTCTCTGGAGTTGCTGTGTCCATTGCTGCAATTCTCTCCAGCTTCTTCCTGGCCACGCTGGTGCACTGCTTCCAAAGGTGTGCTCCCAGCAAGGACGACGACGACGATGAAGATGACAGTGAGGACTGAGCTCAGGCCACATCCTTAAATCCCCTTGGTTTATCAGTTACCAGATCATCAGCCAAAGCCTATGAGGAGAACAAGTAGAGTAAAAGCTTTAAAGGTGACTTAAGCTCACAATGTGTAAGGATTCCTTCTAGCCACTGATGGGCACAGCAGGAAGGGCAGGTCTGAGACTCACCTCTGCTTGCTCATGTACCCTGCTGCATCAGACCAGGCTGATTTCCATGGTCCTTAACCAGAACTGCATCCAGACTCGAAGATTGAAGGAAAAAGGGGGGAAAAGCCAAAAAAAAAGGTTCAGTGTTTTAAAAGATGAGTTTCCAGATTGTCCTGATGAGATGCAGATTCTTATAAGTGCTTGAAGCTTGTTCTAAATACACTTTGAAAAGGACTGGATGAATGGAGATGTTTCAGGTGGCAAATACAGAAGCAATTTAAAATATTATACTTCCTAGATCTAAGTACTGGGAGAGTCTATTAAAACTCACACAAATTTGTAAGTAGCAAGATACAATTAAAATGATTCCTAAAATGTAGAGACTGTGAGAGGAAGGTTGGTATTTTCCCCCTGCAAAAGTTCTCCAGAAACATTCATCCTCCATTTAATGACAGCAATTGCAGGCACCATTCAGCAAAAAAAAAGTATAAATTCTGTAAGTGAATATGATTCTGGGTCTGAGTCATCCACTGCAGATGCCTGGCACTTCTTTGGTCATGGCACAAATACTAAATATAACATCCTTTTGCATTTTTAGATGCAGTGAAGTAAAGGATTTCCCTCCTTGTAATGCTCAGAACCAGTAACTGTTGCAGCATCCAGTCCATTTAGCTATTTTAAAGCACTAAGGGCTATATTCTGCTCCTGGTTATACTGGAATAACCCAAATGAGATGAACACCATGATCCAAATTGGCAACTTTACAAACAAAAGTGAAATCTGGCCCAATATATTTCTGACTGTATTACAGATTTGTCAAAACTTGAGCTCTTCTATATGATGGTAGATATTTTTGTTAAAATTTCAAAAAGACATTTATTACAAGAGATTTTTGGAATAGTGCTGGACAGCTTTTTAGGATAAGTATATTTTTAAAATATTTGTAATGGAAATATTTTTTTAAAGCTCTGTGTATTTAAATTGTTATCCTAGAGTGGCTGTGAGGGCTTACAGTAATTAACAACATAGGAATAAGCAAGCTAAGGACTGTGTGCTATTACAAAGTAATTAGAGCTGATAAAAAGTAGCATTTGTTTAACTACTGAAAATGCTATTATTTCTTTTAAAAAAGCACTCTTTGGTTAAAATCCTTGCTCAGCAGGAGAGAATCTCCCCGTGGGCAGAGGGGAGAGGTCCCCTGGTGGTGCCACCCCAGAGGGGTCACTGCGAGAGCTCAGCAGAGCGAGTCCGTCTGTCCGGCACCTGCAAAGTGACCACACCAAAGCTTCCCCCTTTCTGGGGCTGCAGGGAGAGGGAGGGCTGTCCCTCGGGACCAGCCCTGTCTGTCTGTCTGTCTGTCCAGGGCAGTCAGGCTCTGCTGGGGCTCCGCAGCTCCTGCCAGGGCCTGCTCTGGGTTTGCAGCTGGGAGGAGAGAGTTTATTTCTGTTCCCTCGACAGCTTCTTCAATGCTCTTACTGCTTCCATTTCTAGGGTTATTACTTCTGAAAACACCCTGAGACACAACTCAGTAGGACAGTGAGGGGCTATTCTGTATCAGCACTGTCTCATTCTACTCCAGCTCCTTCAAGTGACATGATTTTCACTGTGTAGTGCCATGATTATAAACAACACAAATATATTTATAATTTCAACCTGGGTTTTGATGGTTATTTGTATGTGGGGATGAAAAAAAGGTGCCTGATTCACCTTTTTTTATAAGGGAGGTCTTGTGGGGTGGTTGGAAGCACACATTGCCCAGTGCAGCTCCTGAGCACCTCCCTCTCCCACAAATACGGATCCGTTATCAACAGTTTTATATTTAGAGCTGTGCAAATTGTTCAGTCATGGAATAGGAAACTGGGTCACACTTTTTATGGACTCAAAACTCACAACCCTTCAGCAAAATGATTCCTCCTACCAAACTTCCCAGGGAGTCACCACCAGTGGGGGTTTCTGCAAACACCTGCCCTGCCCTGGTAATGAATTCATGGCATGGAAGGCTCAGGAATTTTGCAGAGCTCACATCTCAAACTCAACTATTTTGTCTCTCCCTTGCAGGTTCACCCTGCTGTGGTGCCTCAGAGGGAAGATGTAGATTTGTTTATGGTTTGTGTCTTTTTGTTCAGCCCAACACAAAGGCCTGGTTCTGTTTGGAACGTAGCACCCTCAGAAGAGCGAGGAGCACACCAAGCTGCCACCCACACAGCACAGGCTGGAGAGAAGGCTTGGCAAAGCTTTATTTGGGAAGCTGCTATTCTGGATACTCCATCACACTGAAGTGATTTTGCAGTGTAGGGTTTTTTCTGGATCAGAAACTTGGATGATATTTTTAAATTCTGTTTTTCCCTGTAAGTAATGTACATTTCAGAACTATTGAACACCTCCAGTTAGCAATATTGATTCACTGTAAGCACCAGCAGTTGCCAAATATTAATATTGATTTTGCATAATTCTAATTGCTAGCAAGTGAGACAGAACTTGGATTTAGTTCTAAGTGGGATTTTTTTCTAATTTTATGGAATCTTGAGAGTACAACACTCTCCTGTTGGAATATTGCCAGAACGAGTGATCACCGTGATGATCCCCTGCAAAACTTTGGAAGCCAATTTCATCATCAATAGAGAGTGGCCTGGGGTCTGCATTACTGTTGCAGTTTCAGCTGCACAAAGGTGTAACACAGAACTAATGCCCTCCCCAGGATTTTGGGCATGGGGAGTGCTCCTGAGTGGGGATGCAGTGAGCCTGCACTCCCTGCTGGGGCTGCATGACCCACATTAGGATCAGAGGAGTTACAGTGGTGCCAAGTGAGAGCTGAATTTAGCTTCCCTTCACTCCAGCAGCACTGCCTGTTGGTGATTAGAAAGGCACTGTGCAAAGTTCTTCATTTATAATTTCTCTTCTAAAATAGCTTCACTTTGGTGGTGCTCTCACTGTCAGAACTGAGCAGACATTTTACCTGCTTCAAGGGGAAGGAAAGATACTCTGCATGACCCAAATAAACCATGGCAGGCTCCAGGAGCCAGCAAGCAGCTGCCACATTGCCTGCAGATATGGATCCTTGATGAAATGCTGGGGCTGGGTATGTGTGAGGATCCAAAACCTGTGCAAAAAAGCAAATCTGCATGATGTCATTGAGACAGTCTGACTTTTAGAAGTGTGCACATGGGTTTTAAAAAAACCCTAACCCACAAAATATTAAAATAAAGATCACCTAAAGCAACTGTCCAAACCCAGCATTTCATGCCCAGGGAGCCACCATCGTTCAGAGGCAGCTCCTGCTCAGACATGAACATGAATGGGTCAGGTTTTACAGCAGCACAAAAATGCACTGGGACACCTCAGAGGGTGACTCTGGAGGCTCCTGCAGAGGAGCACACTGCTTGCCCCCCTCAGATAAGGAGGAGAGAGTGACCCAGTGTTCACTGACAGCTAAAATTCAGCCTGGCAGACTTAGAAATGCCACAAACTGGTCTTGTCTTTCAGCTGTGGGAAGAACTGTGTGCACTCACCTGTGTGGGCACAGAAGGGGTGTGGCAATAGTGGGGTTTGCTGGATCTGTCCCCCTGGAGAGCCCAGAGGGGGCTGAGGCTGGGGGGACTGAGCTGGTCCTTCCTCCCCAGCCCAGGGCAGCAGCTCTGGGCAGGACCTTCCACTGACCCAGCACTTGCTGCCAACCTGCCCCATGAGTAAACCACTCCATTTCCAGGGCTGGCATGTCTAAGTCAGCTCACCTCCCCCAAAATAAAGGAGAAGAGCTTTGATAGTGTCCAAATCCAACCATTCCTCTCAGAGGACAATGCTTGGTACCCTGTGGTTTAACCTGTTTTGCTGAGCTCCTGTGGCATTGGGATGTTTGATTGTGCAGGAAAGTCCCTGTGATTCATCATGGTGAAGGTGGTGTTGGAAGGCTGAATCCCTGTCTTTCCAAGAAGAAACCAGAAATATATATCAGGAAATTAAATTTCTTGGAGAGTAAGATCTGCCAGGGGTTCTGAGTGTCAGGCAGCCAGTGACACACCTGAGCCACCAGAAACCTTTCATTACTTCATGTCCTCCTGTCAGCATTGGAGCAATAGAGCCTTGTCACAGAAATGTAAAAGCTATGGAGAATCACAAACATATTATTAGTGATACTAAACACATTATTAGTGATATTAGTGTTATTTTGTGATATTGTCACTGATTATTTTGTGATATTGTCACAAAAATACCTGGTTTTGTAATCAGATTTATACTCTCACACTGACATCATCTTCCCCTTCATATCTTGGTTTCTGTACCTTCATATCAGAATTGTATCTAAACCAACATCCCAGTCTGGTGCTTCCTCTAAACAGAGGAACACAAATCACCAAACCAGGAAAACCACCTGTCCAACAACCCAACTACCATTGTAAAGAGTTAGCAGAAAAAAAGTGAATTTTGAGCTGGCAGAGAGAGAAAGCAACAGCAGCCCCTCTGTCACAAAGCAGGGCTTGAATTATTTTGTGTCTCTCCAGTTCCCAGCAGCTCTCACACCCCACCCAGAGCTCCCTGAAGCCATGTGAAATTGTGTAACTCTGGCTTAGCAGCACAAAATGTGCTTTCCTGGGGCTGGTCAAAACCCCTACCAGCAACGACTTCAGAGCAGGCTTCTCCTGTTCATTTTGTGGGATGGGAAAGGCTTGCAGGGAGGTGGGCAGCAAGAGAGGATGAACCAGCTCGGGCCAGAGCTGTTCAGCAGAGCCAAGTTTGCCTGGAAGCTGCTTTGTTTTCATCTCAGAGATGCTTTCTCAGCAGATTCTGGGAGCAGTGCTGAGCTCTGGAGGTTTTCCCCCTCACACCCAGGTACGTGGCATTGTCTGTTTCCAGCAGAAATTCATCTCAGGTCAATTTTCAATGTTTAGTGCTCCCAACCAAAGCACCATTTGCCTGTTCAAAAGCTTTCATTTGAATGTGAAATGTGAGATGTCACTCACAAAAATCTCTTATCAGCTCAGAAATGAGCAAGTCAAAAAAGTCCATCCAGACAATGGTGCTGGCAGGTTTTGCTTCAACCCTTCCAGAGTGTGAGGTCATTCTTCCAAGCTGAATTATCATCACTGGAATATCAGTGAATAGCTTTGGACTCCTCCTTTTTCTTCTCCTGGTCACCAGCTGGCAGCACTCTTTAGCCTCTGAAAATCTGGCTTCAAAGGTGAATTTGGATCAGGGGAAGAAATGTTTGGTCAGTTTGGCAAATGCATTGAGACACCCTTTTAATCTCTGTGAACTGTACACATGAGGATGGGAAAACACTTCTCTGAGCTCCAAAAGATTTCATATAAACACAGCATTTGATGGCTTTAAAAATACAGGGGCAACAAGAGGGGTGGGAGAGATGTATGGTAAATATCATCAAAAAGGAAAATGAGGCATAATTAGAGTGATTTGTATTTTCATAGAAGAACATTATTTTTGGGTTGCTTTGTTGAGTTCTTTAATTTCCATGTGGTGATGATAAAATCTACAGACTGGTAGGGAAGTGTGGAATATTGGCTATAAATTAACACAGGTTGTGAGTTCAGACTTGCAATTCCTGACCAATAACCTGCAACATCTGCTCTCCAAAATAATTCAGTTGTCTTATGATTGTATTATTTAGAAGCAAAACAAAACAACCATCAAAATAAACAAACAAACAGAAAACCCAAATCAACCCCCCCTAGTTTCCATTTTCACCATCTTCACCAGAAGAATTCCTATGGCAATTCCTAAATGTCCTTATATTTACTGACCTCAGGAGTCTGGTAAAAACTGACAGGAGAGTGTTACAGAAATACATTATCAGGTGTTCTTTCCAGCTTGAAGTAGGAAATCCTCAAAATCCAATTCTAAATTATGTTTCTGAGAGTGGTATCATGTCGTGAGTGCAAATTGTTCCCATCTTAAAAAAACAAATTCTCTTTAAAACAAAAATTGGAAGAAAAAATTGCTTTAGGGATTTTTCAGCCCAGAATGGCTTTTCTCAACAATCAAATTAAAAGAAACCCCACAATGTAGGGTTTTAAATGAAAGCAGAAAGTGTTTGAACCATAAATTCATGAATATTACACTGTGTGTCAGGGAAGTGACTACAGACCTAATATTTAATTTATATTATTCCTTGAGGGAACAGAAGTCATTAGGCTGAGAAGTTGGTATTGTTTTCGAGGAAAAAGGCTGATTCCTTTAGGTCTGGGGTATGGGATGCAGATTTTCCAGCACAGAGCACTGGGGGGTTGTGAGACTGTGAGTGCATCAAAGCTTCCTGCTCGACCTGAGTGTGTTGTGACAAAAGAAATTGCAGTTGGCTTCACTCCTGATCTCACTGTGAAGTTATTTGGGATCTGTCTGGTAGAGAGTGGTGCAGCTCCATCCCCTTCTCTGCTGTTACCCTGCTTTACCTGGTGAGGAAACTGCCTGGGCAGTGGCAGCTCTACACTCGTGGGGCTGGGGGTGTTTACTCTCCACATTCTCATGCAGAAAGGAGGAAAATAACTCTGTGTGAGCCCTCTGTCCTGCTGATCTGAGTGCATGGGAGTTACCTGGCCTTGTGGTGTCTGCACTGGGGACTGAATCCTGATTTTATTTAGGGTGACAGGCAGCACTGTTTGGAGGGAGCAGAGGCCATACAGCTTTTCCAGCTGTGTTCTGGACCCAGGGCTCTCTGAAAGAACCTGAAGCACTCCCCAAAGCTCGGCTGCAGCCCTGTGAGGCTCTGGCAGCAGCACAGAAGGTGCCACTGTCTGTAATCACTGTCCATCGCTGGCCTAGTTTGATGATGGATTTGTGATGAACATCTTTAACCTCAGCCTAGCCCAGCCATCTGCTCTGGGAAGCAAGCTGGCACTGCAGAGCCATTTCCTGCTTCAAGGTGTCTCCTTGTGGCCTTCCAGAACAAACAGTGACTCATCCCCTCCCAGCAGGCTGCGGCAGCACTGGAACCCAGCCCGGTGAGTGAAGCCCCTCACAGTCCAGAGCTGTGGGACTGAGCACAGGCTCCAAACTGAGCAGTTTTGTTCCCAGATGAGTCACAGAGGGTGACACAGTGATCCCTGAGGGATGTGAGAGGGGTGAAGGCTCTGGCCCACACATCCAGGCAACAGGGAAAACCCAGGATTTATCCAACCCCTTGCAGTCCCTGATGAAATTCTCTCCCTGCCTGTTCTGTGTCTCCATCATCATAAATTCCTGAGACTTCATTCTTAAACTTTCATGGCAACTGTCCATTTTTCTATTTAACAGGGAAGGTAAGGTGTCAGTGAGGGCACTCACTTCCTTAATGGAAATCATTTTTGGGTTATGGAATTGCTCCCTACCTGCCTTCTGTTAGCAAAATGAGTCTTTGTCAAGCCTCCAGGATTTTGGTCTGCCTTCTACTGCAGCATTAGAAAATTAGGGACAACCAATCTTAAATGGAAAAGTTTAAGAAGCTTTGTCTCATAAAGTGACGTCCAAGACTTGTCTCTCTTTTATTCCATGTTCTTTACTAGATGATCCCCCCTGCTGCCACCTTCAAAGGAAGCGATTTAAAATGGATCGGATATTAAAGCTTTAAGACAGGATTTTAGAATAAATGAAATGCTATCAGGACTGTAATAGCAACAGCTGCTGTGTCTGCCAGCTGGACTGTAATCACTCTGTCAAATCCCACTTCCCACAGCCCTGCACTTGTTTTCTCTGCCTTCTGCCCTGTCCCCAAACCCGAGCAAAGACCCCCACAGGGAGGGATCTTTGGGCTCTCAGCACAGCCCAGACCCTGCTCCGAGCCTGCCTTGCCTGGAATGTGCTCCCCGAGGCCCAAAGGCAGGAAACAACAGGGCTCAGGCTTTAAGCCCTGCAGAGAGCTCAGGCTTTAAGCTCTGCAGAATCTCCTGTCTCCTGCCTGCAGCTGTGAGAGGAAGGAGCTGTCCCTGCCCTTCCCAGCTCCCCAGCAGGGCTTTGGGAGCCTGGTTTGTGCATGTTGGAAAAGGGCTCCAAAGGTCCCGCCTGCTGAACTGCTGCTGGTCTTCAGAAAAAAGGAACTTCTGTATGGTTGTGGATCGAAGATGAGCTGTGGAAGGGCAGCTCATGGTTGCTGACACCCTGAAGAAGAAGAAGAACTGTCCCTGGTCACTCTCAGCTCAGCTCTGTGGCTCAGAGCACTGCCAGGTACCAGCCACTTCACCAGGGAAACAAATTATTTCCAACTGAGTCATCTCAGAAACAACTTGTGCTTTCAAAATGTCACATTTCTCTCTGACCTTAGCTTTACATGAAGCTCACCAAAAGAGTTTGATACGATTTCCTTTTACATGAAATAGAATTTTTTGGACTGACCAAAGTCTGTGTGTCTCTCATTTATTCAAAGAGCCACCAGAAGAAAATTATTCTTAGTGAAACTGAAAAGACCATTTCTCTGGTTTATGCATCAGCTGCCCAATCAAGAACTGATGATTTCTTTAGCTCTGGGCTCCCACTGTCAGCAGTGCAGGTAACAGAGGGAGCAGCCAGGACACAGCAGTTAACCCCTCTATTGTGTGTTTAACCATCTGTAAAATGGATATGATCCTACTTACCTGCCTGACACAGCTGGACAGAGGCTTAATTTTTAATCAAGCTCTGTTAAAACACTTGGAGCTCATTGTATAAAAGATGCACCAAGAAGCAAAATAGTTTTCTTAGTGTATTAATAATTTTATGGCTTATATTATGTCCAAGAGTGATGCACAGTGAACTATACCAATGTTCTAGAAAGAACATCAAAGAGGAAAAAAGTATCAGGAAGCAAAAGAGATGAACTGGGAACAGACTTTGTGACAGTCTAGGGTTCCTTCATCCCTATTAATTATAAATGTGGAGCAACTTGTTAATGAATTTCTAAAGCCATGTTGACACAGGCTCAGCCCTCTCTCCTGGTCACAGGCTTTGGAATTAATTTAACCCCAGCAGCAGAACTGTTCAAGGAAGCTGAAGGCATTTCTGTAACAACCAGAGGGGACCAGTGGTGACACACCAGATTTCCTGGGTCTGAGAGGCAGTAATGATACACCTGCACAGGAGCTGGGTATGAATAATTTCTGTACAGGGCCCTGGAGTTACATTTCAGGCTGATTGTTCATGGAATATGACCAGGTATTATTTTCCTCCATGTTATTTCTCTACCCCCTATGCCCTCCAAAGCTTCTAAAAATAGTGATAAAAATACTAAATTTTACTGACAAAGTCCTTAAGTCCTTCAGAAGTTATGATAATGATAAAATATAACTGCTTATATTTAACAGCCTATGGAAATGAAACCAACAATTAATTACATTTCAACAGATTGCCTAATATATGCTACAATATTCAAATCTTCCCTAATATTTTAAAGCAAATTTGACACTTTGTCCTTTGCAGGCACAATCCCCCCTCAAAATTACCACTAATTACCTATAATTACTATTCATTCCTGCAGCAGTGGAGGGGCAGTGTCTGACATGTAGTTCTGCTCTGGGAAGTGGCTGCAACTGTAGTTTCAGGAGGTTTCCTTATCACAGAACCATGGAATGATTTGAGCTGGGAGCTCATCTCATCCCACCCTTGCCAGGGCAGGGACACCTTTCACCATCCCAAGATGCTCCAAGCCCTGTCCAGCCTGGCCTTGGGCACTGCCAGGGATGGGACAATGGGGTGGCTTCTTCTCTGTGCCATCTCAGAACCTCAGAGCACACCTGGGCTCTTTCCAAAACAATGGGGAACAGGCTGGGACTTCCAGGGACTGATCTCTGATGATTTTTCAATCTGTAAATAGTAAGATAAAAAACACACCTCAATGTGCTGTGAAGCTACTCCAGGACATACAATCATCAGCTCACAAAATCTTTATTGTCTCTTTTTCAGAGTCACTTAGGAAATTAAAACTTTCCACATCTCTGACACTTTTCACAGGAAAAGCTTAAGAAACTACTTACAAAACCAAAAAAAGGATGGAAACACATTTTTAAAACCTGAATAACCAGTCAAGATCTGCTAGCAGCCTGTGGGCACAGGGGAAAATGTCTTTCTTGTGCTGTTGGGTATCAGGAGAATGAGAGACAACGGGAATAGATTTTCAGAGATCTCAGGCAAACTGGAAAAAAAAAAAGCAACTACTTTACCCAGGCAGCATTACTGATGTTTGAGGAGGTACCCACAGCACAGACAGGAGCTCTCTGCTCCCCTCCTCAGCCAGAGGCTGAACTGGACTTTGAGGAGTTAATGTTCTGCTCCTCTCCCCTTTTTCCCCTCTTCCCCTGTCCCTGAGTGGCTCCAGCACTGCTCTCATCTGAAGGGCACAGACACTCAGAGAGGTTCACATGACACCACTGACAGCAGCAGGATAAGCCTATTTCTGACAGTGTGGCAAATTACTATTATGAAATCCCAGTACCTTTGATTGCAGAGTGACTTTCAGAGGGATCACACTCAGCAAGGTTATGAAGGGCTCAGTGTTTACTGCAGTAATGCTGACTTACTGGAAAATAATATCAAAAGCTCTTTAAATAAAAAGCTTGGGAGATTCCCAATTCAGAAAACATTTGGCTGAGTATATCCAACCAGGCATTATGTGTCTCTAAAATGAAAGGGGGAAAATGATCAGCAGGAATACTTAGGTTGGGGTTTTTTTGTCCTCTTTGATGGATGACTCAGTGAAATGTGTTTGCTAGAGGTTCTCTGGAAAGGGATCATGAATTTGAGGTTGTCCTTCCCCTCCAGAATCTCTCCCTTCAGGAGGTTCCAGGTGCTCTGTCTCTCCTGAGCTGCCTCCCCATTCTAGCCACAGCTCAGGATCTCTGTACAGGGCCCAGGATAAAAGGAAAACAAGATTCAAACAAAAAATCAACACAAAAGCAGAAGTGGGAGGAGAAATAGGCAGTGTCTGGGCTCAGAAATCATGGAATTTGCCAACAAAAGAAGCATATCTGCAAAACACAAAATAGCATTGACCCACCTGCTGAATTATCATCAGCACTCAAGGGGGTGTAACAACATGGAGATAAATTGTCCCTGCCCCCAAAACCTTCTTTTTAAACTCACTTGTGGTGTGACTGAAGCAGCAAAATCAAGAAGAGCAGGCACAGAGGGCCCTGGTTTGCAGCAGGAATTTTATCACACCTCTGGGCAGCGAAGTATTTTCACAGTGAAATGTCTTATTCCATTATCTACTAAATAAATATGATTATTACTTTGCTTTGCTAGATTTGATAATAAAATTATTGGTTATGATAACACAGGTAAAGCTCTAATTGGTTTTCCTGGGTTTATTAATTCTATGACCAGCAGCTGCCTTTGCTCAGGCAAACACTCTTGGCTTGGCAGGTAAAATTACACATGTGGCAAATTCACATTTCTCTCTTTCTTTTCCTCCCTTCTTCCTCCCTAATTGAGGAACAACTTCAATATTGGTTGAAAAATATCTGCTTGCTGTAAGTGTGGGTACAAAATCCAAAAGCCCCTGAAGTTTAGGCAGAAGCCCTTTGGTTTGTATGAGGTTTTTGAACAGCAAAGAAGTAAAAAAACCCCCAAACATCTGCAGCTTCCTCATCTTAGCACATTTTTAAGTAAGGGCAGAGCATGCCAATTAATAGATCAATACAAAAAAGATTCCCTTTCCTAATTATCTCAATTTTCTTGGCCAAGTAGAGCATTCACATGATCTTTATTTTGGGATACACACACAATGCCATCTCATCTGCTGGCTGGAATGTGACTGTTCCAGTCTCCTTTGGGTACTTTTCCCAGCTGACTTAGGGAACTGATCCCTTTAGTTTATTAACTGGAGACCTGCAGGTTTTTCTGCATTCTGCCTCCCCTGCGCTATGAATATATTTGGGTGATGATGAAAACAGCTGCCCAAGTAGGTGGCCAGAGCCTGCCACAGTTTAAGCTGCCTAAGCAAAGGTCTGGGGGTGGATGTGGAGCATCCACAGCTGCCTTTCTATAAAGGCTATTTTCGTGTGTTTCTGGAATTGGCTTCCCACAAATGTTCAAAAAACCTCTGCAAACACAATTTTGCACTTTGCTGTAAGGTCCAAAGGCAACTGTCCCTGAATCAAACTCCTGGTGGCAAAAACTCTGGTGTGAGTGAATGGCGAGTTACTGCCTTTCCCTGTCTGTGTGCTGAGGGTTGTCTCCTTTTGTTAGGGAATTTTGTCCCATAAATTCCTAAGAAAGAGTAATGATGGATACTGAAGGAGAACAAAAGAAGTGGCCAAGCCACTTGAAGCTACTCCAGGACATCAGCTCACAAAATCTTTATTGTCTCTTTTTCAGAGTCACTTAGGAAATTAAAACTTTCCACATCTCTGACACTTTTCACAGGAAAAGCTTAAGAAACTACTTACAAAACCAAAAAAAGGATGGAAACACATTTTTAAAACCTGAATAACCAGTGCTCTGCAGCAGGGAATTGACCCCTTGGTTTGGGAAGTGGAGACTTGCTGGGTTATTTTGTAAAAAATTCCTTTAAAGTCTCTGTGTTCCCAGTGCTCGTATCAGTGACCTGTCTGTAGAGCCACCCCTGTCCCCATGGCTGCCAGCACATTCTCTTGGGGACACTTAAACTTGGTTTGTATCTTTTGTAAATATATCTTTTGTATATTTCTGGAAATAAATCTGGTGATTATTTACAGAAAGGAAGAGGGAGAGGGCACAGGGAGCATCCAGCTTTCAGCCAGGGCCCTCTTCCTCTGAAATCAAAGGAAAAACCCTGACTGGTGCCATACAAAGATCTGGCACCAAAATCTGCTGATGACAGGTCTTGGTTTTGAGGTTGGGATGGGGGAATTGGGCAGAGTAGGATTTAATCTACACAGAAAAAAATGGGGTGATAGGGGACACTGCTCCCCAAGACTTTGAAGCACAAGTGGAGAAATGAATACAAGAAAAAAGGGACTTCTTGGGTCACCATGGTCTAAAAATAGAATTATTTTTATCTGCAAGGGCTCCAGTTCTAAGAACTGTGTGGTAAGAGCCTGACCATAAGTCTTTCACAGCCAGCTGAAAGATTTCCACTGTTTTCAATTTACTTTGGAGCATATTGTATGTAATTCATCTCATGATGTAGAATTCCTAACTTTCCCCTGGAAATAACCCTGCTGTGTTATATATTTTATGGTGCCATTTCCAGCAGAGTATAAAGACAATGACAAATGCTGGTTTCAGAGGAAATCTTTGCTCAGGTATTTCAGCTTAGTCATTCCCTTGCTGATCCTACAGTAAATCTGCATGTCAATATTTATCTTATATAGGCCATCTGCTCTACTCCTGACACAGGAATTCCAAAGGATAGGGGAAAATAAAGAAATAATTTCTGCAGAACTCTAAAAAAAAAAAAAAGACAATTATTATCAACAGTGAGTCTCCTTAAAATAGCCCTGGAAGTTTGCTATGACTCAATGTGTTTTAAGGAAAGAAAAATGTTATTTTAACGATGAAGCCAGCAAATTCTACCCTTTAGATTCCACAGCAGTAATCTCTGTAAAACACATGATTTAAAAGCTGCTATTTCTTGCCATCTCAAGCTAAATACGCTTTCTTATTCTAACAAATCTGAACAAAATTAGAGCACTCTGCATAAATTCTCCCTGCCTCTGCGCCTGCTGTCTTAGCTCGAGGGAGGAGCAGATGCCAGTGATTTCTAAGACTGTCAAACCAGCACCATAAGCCAAAGTTACATTCACCTTAAAAAACCACGAAATTTATTCCAGCTTGGTAACAAGCTGGTCCATTATTTCAGGTTTTTGGTGCCAGTATTCTGATTTTTAAAGGCCATCTGAAACCTCACAGGCATTTTTGACATTTTTCCATTAACAGTATTGATATTTGGGGGATTGAGAGTGCTTTGTATTCAGATTTAAACTTTTAACACCTTAGATCTGTCACTGGTTCACTGGAAGATGCTATTTTGATTTTCCTCATTATCAGTTCTTAAGAAAAAAAAAAAGGAAAAAATATAAATAACACACTGCTCATTTAATATTAATTGAAACATGTTTTTCCCTTTAGCAGTTTGCTGATTATGAATTTCAATGCATTGCAAATAGTGCCTATAAATAGAAAATAAGCCCTTTCTGTGAAATGCCCAGCTCATTAATCAGAGAAGAGGTACAGCCCAAGAGCCCAGGCTGACTGTGCTCATGGAAACTCGGGCTGACAGAGATGTCTGAACCATCAGCCACAGCCCTTCTCTCTGTGCACAGGGAGAAAGCTCAGTGAAGTGTTTAAAATATGGAAATAAGAGTGAAAATGGCTGTGCTGTTCCTCCTGCTGGCTGGCTGCAGGCACATCCCCTCCCTGTGATTGAATCACTGACAAAGTTCTCAGATACACCAAAACCAGTAAAAAAGTTGCACCGTGGGTGTGAAAGGTGGAAGTGGTCAGTGTGTAGATCCCGGGGGTTGTGGGACAATTAAACAGTAAAACCAAGCAGGTCATTTTGGGCTGGGTCGTGTCCTGCTGGGAGGGCAGGGATACAGCCAGAAAAATTCTTTCAAGGAGGAGAGAGAGAATCCTGCTGCTCCTTTGTCTGTCAGCCACGGGCGAGAGAAGGGTGGGGGGAGCCAGCAGGGATCTGCCACCAAAATCGAAACAGGGCAGCCCTGGGTTTCCAGCTGGGACTGGCTAATTGGGCAGGGGGTGATTTAATCTGCAGAGAGAAGGGCTGCTTTTGTGCTGCTTGCATAAAATCGAGCCCAGTTTACTTTTCACCCTGCTTTGACCTCATTCCTCCTCTTAATAGAAATAAGAATGGGAACAACAGCACCTTTCACCCCCAGGGGTTTCAAACCATTGGAAAAGCTGCATCCTCCGAGCAGGGATGTGGCAGGGTCTGAAGGAACAGGTTCCTTCTCCTTAAGAGAGGGACTCATTCCCTGAAATCAGGGTGGGCTCTGACCCACTGGGACCGAGCTGAGCCGGGTGCCCAGCGCTGGTCAGGGACAGGGCACTGCCAGGGGCTGCTCCCACCGGTGTCCGGGCACCAGAGCACGAAACCAGAGCCAATTCTGCCACCTGCTGCTCCCCTCCACGCCTACAGAGCCCCAGAGGTCACCCTGGCTCTGCCCTAACCCGGCTGGGATTTCACTGAGGGTGTGTTACCAGTGGGGTTGTTGTATTGAAGGCTAAAAAAAATATTCAAGGGGCTCGGTTAAGTGCTTTGTTTTCAATATTTCTATTAATAGCAGGAGGGCAGACTGGCCCTGAGGCAGGTAGGGATAAAGGTGGTGAAGAACATCCACACCTGCCTTACAAAAAAAACTCTGGGATTGTGCTCAGTACATATTTTAAAGGAAAATTATTAATAATACAAAGGCTGGGCTGTTCAGTGAGAGCACTGACGTAACTGGAGGTTGTGATGCCATAATTAAAGGTGCTTTCAAAGCTCAAACATTTGAGGGAGCAGAAGCAAAATGCAGTTTTGCCTGGACAAACCAGTGAGGGTTCCCAGCATCCCCCTAGATATCTCCAAGGGAGAAGTTTAAATGAGAAAGCTGACTCTGTGGGCAGTTATCAGCAACCAGCACCAGCATGTGCAGAGCCATGGCTTCTGTATCACTGGAGCAACCCAGAACTGCTTTATTTTTAGCTCTGAAAAGCCAAGATTTTTGCTAGGCTGAGGCACTCAAGCAGCTGGGGCAGTGCCTGGCCCTTGGGGCTGTTCCCCATGAGCACTTTGCTGTGGGGTGTGAGTGTTCCCCACCTTGAGGTGAGGCTGCAAGTGCTGATATCAAGGATGTTCAGATTGCCTCAGGAGACTGGAGCTGTTTGGGGCTTAAAGGAGACTGTGCTTCATCCCCTAAACTTCCTCTCAGGCCAGCCACAGTCAAGGACAAGGGCTCCCATCAGGTCAATGATCACTTTATATATAGTGCTAACTAAATTTAGTGTTAAATCTGCTGTGAAAATTTACAGCTTGTAATATTTACCTGACAGGCATCCAGACCCTCCTGTCCAAATACACAGTTCCTTAAATTAGACACAAAATATGTCATGAGACAGCAGCCTAAATTACATATTTTCAGCACTGGAGCAGGTAAGTACATATTTACACAGCCAGACCTGGGTTCTTATTTTAAAGAAGTGGGCTGGCTTGTTCAGGGCGGTTTTTTAAAGTGCTGATGGAATATTGAAGACCTGGGAGGTTTGGGAGCTCTGTGGTCCAGGGGCTCTCTCAAAGTTCTGCTCAAAGGGCCCAGCTTCCACCTGAAAACTGGGAGCAAACATTTCTGGGATTTATCTCTTGGATTCAGCCCTCAGGGGTTCTTGCAATTGAAAGAATATGTGACAATAAAGAGCAACTCTCTCTAAAATGACTTTGCCCAGAAATTTTTCCCTTCTTAGCAAACATTATTGCTCCCCAACAGCTACTTTTGTGTTTATGTAACAATTTCCTTATTCATGGTCAAAAAGAACTTGGATCCTTCCCTACCCATCACTGCAACTACAAAATTATGTCCATTAGACCCTGTCAGGGCAGTTCTTCTCTGCACCAACAAACTTAAGAGTTACATCACAGTTACATATAAAAAAATGTAATTTGATTCTGCAGCACTTCTTCAGTATTCCAAACTTACTCCTTTGTGAAGTAAATTTCCCTCAAACAGCCCTTTGAACTTGTGTAAGTTTTAAATCATAAGAAAGCAAGAAAAAAATAAAAGAACTGAGACCCATCAGAGTCTGCTCATAGCACAAACCAGGCTCAGGATGGGCTGATAAAATTTTGTTGCTTTCAGCTGCTCTTGCAGATAAGTGGTTCCTTTGAAATATGACTGTGAAGTATAAATTAGGAAGATGTTTCTGGAAAGAATGTGTCATGTTTGGGGAAGTTTATACAGTCTTTGATCAGTGAGGAAGCACAGCCTTACTCTGTTTAATGGTTAACTTGGTCACACTGGGAGCAGTGGACGAGGTGCTCTGTGCCCATCCAGAGCTGGGTGATGCAGCTCTTGCTTCAGGTGTTTGCTGTTTGATGAAATTCCTCATGGGAGCTGCACTTCCTGCTGATGAGTGATGGTATTCACATGAGGAAAGCCACACTGCCTGGAATGGAAGGGCCAAATGTCAATTCTTCTGAAAAGTTATTAAATTAATTTTCCCCCTGAAGCGTTTCAACCCCACATGGCAGTGAGATTGTCATCACAGGGTGTGCCCTTGTGGGGGGACAAAAGTGTGGATGGCAAGGGTTTAAGAAGGTGCCTTTGAAGGGTTGATCAGGTCAGTGCAAGAAACACTACAGAAATTTATAGAAGTAATGACAGTTTGATGTCTTTTCACCGATATGACAAATAAATATTTAAATACATGACAAACTTTGTGAGGAATGTGTGCCTCGAGTAAGGGCCATCAGAGAAAGCCTCTCCATGCTCCTGTGGAAGAAGGATGAGCCTGAATCCCATCCCAAGGGAATCAGGGCAGTGGGATGTGCAGGTTTGGAGTGTGTCCCTTCAGGCAGTGCTCAGACCCAGGGAGGCTGTTCCACAGTAAATGGACTGGAGAGCTCCTCTCAAGCACCTTCCAAGGAACAGACATGGGGAACAACTTCCTGCCAAGAGCCTATTTCTCTTCTCCCCAGACCTGCCATTGAGCCCATCTCTCTTCTCCCCAGAACTGCCATTGAGCCCATTTCTCATCCCCCAGAACTGCCATTGAGCCCATTTCCCATCCCCCAGAACTGCCAAGAGCCCATTTCTCATCCCCCAGAACTGCCACTGAGTCCCTGTGACCACCCTCACCCCAGGGGCACCCACAGCTCCCAAATCCTGCAGCCCTTGCTGGCCACCACCAGTGCTCCTGAGGAGCCCCAGCTGAGGAGCTCAGTCCAGGGAATCTGGTTTTGTATTTACACAGCTCACCCAGGCTGATTTTGTGCTGGTTGCATAAAACCTCACCTCCTTCAAGGCAAGAAATATCTGGTTTTTGAGGAGTGCATCCACTCCAGCCCCCACATTGCCTTTTTAATGTCACAGAATTCAAACAAGGCTGATTTCCTGCAATCCAGACTGTCTGGAGCATTCTCATAACAGGCTTGTATCCAAACATCTATTTACTCCACAAAATTTGAAGAGCCTGGTGCTCTCTTGTTGAGACATGAGTGACCACAAGGCCCTGAGAATTAAAAAAATTTAAGGTTGGATAAATCTGACACATCCTCAAAACATCACCCTTTGCATGTTATGATTCTCAGGAGCTGTGCTTGTTGTACATTAACAAATTAATTACAACACCAGAGTGGGCCAGAGTAAACATGACCATTTACTTGCCTTAGAGAAACATTTAAGTTCCAAACTTGGTCCATTTTTCAGAGGTCTCCAAGTTCAAGAGGTTTTATCACCATGTGTCATGTTGTCTCTTCTGCTATTTTCTTCATTAATATCTTCTCTTCCTGAAAAATTAATATATTACAGTATAGCCCAGCATTTCTCTTGCACATTTTCATGGCTTGGCTGCACTTTTTATTTACTAATAAATGGATTTCTGAGTTATTGCAGACTAGCAATGATGAAATTTCGGATTTTCTCACCTCTTCTCTGTGGCAGCTGTGAACATCTTAATTCTTTCAGATTTATGTGTTCTTGAAGCACAGGGAAAATAAAGCTCTGTTTCAGTGGGTTTATCATGAAGAAAAGTCCTTGTAATTTCTAAAGATTAGAGTGAGTTGGGAGATGTTTTGTTAGACACAACAAGGATATTTATTATTTAGGGAACCTCTTATCACTGATTAAACAGCACTGTTTCCCTCAGTAAGAACTGGTGTCTCTAAGCTCTGGGTGTAGGAATATTTCAGTTTTATCTGCCATTCCCAGCTCAAGTGACTCCTGCCAAAAGCAGTGCAGGACTTGGGAATAACCATGTTTATATTTACCTCTGCCATGGGCACAGCCAGACACGCAGGAGCAGGGCCTGGGATTGTGACCCATTCACAATGGTCAGAAAGGAGATATAAATGAGATATTCCTGGTGCAGCCTTGTGTTTGCAGCATTGCTGTGGGTCAGGGGCTTGGGGGGTTTGTCTGGAGTAATTCAGGTCAGCTACATTTTCTAGGAAATGAAAAGAAAAGAAGGGGAAAACCCAAATTATCAGAGATATTCTGTCTGGAATTTTGTTGTGTGGAATATTTGGGATGAAGATACACCCAGGGTTTGTTTTGAGCTGGGGGTGTTTGGTTCCACCCTCACAGAGCTCAGGCTTGGACTCCTGAGTTCAGCTGGGCTCACCCCAAAGCTGGCTGTGAGGAAGCTCTAAATTTCCAGGTGAAATCAGCTGATCACTTAAAGAGATCAAAGGAGATATTTTGCTGCTGGGTGTCACTAATCCCATCTGACCTGGCTGGTGGAGCTGTGGATCCTCCTGTTTAAGAAGCTCTCCACCAGAACACCTTTCACCAGGCTACCCTGGGCTCTCCTGGGTGTTGTG
Organism: Notiomystis cincta; assembly: GCA_013398075.1. NCBI lineage: Eukaryota > Metazoa > Chordata > Aves > Passeriformes > Notiomystidae > Notiomystis > Notiomystis cincta. The sequence continues at coordinate 26,440 of VZRX01019536.1, forward strand.
GTTGTAAATTTAATTGTAAATGGCTCAATAAAAACAGATCTGACTTGTGGCTGGGGAGCCCTCAGATTTTGGAATTAATGTTTTCATACAAATTTCATAGGTGGTTCTTGTGCAGTAATTCCCTGTACATCAAGAGAGTAATTTCTTTCCATATATGAGCTTTGCTTTTAAAAGCACTGTAGAAGATAAACATAAATGTTTCATTTGTTATAAATGTTTAATAATTATGAATAATTGATAAGCAGAATAATTTTTAAGCCAACTGATTAGAGTTGTGTGAAATTAAGGCTACCTTTGTATAACATTCTAGGTTGTATTCTAGATATTATCTGGGCTGTGCTGTGCTCTAGAGGTGCATGCCTGACTGGGACTGTCACAAAAAATATTAGCAGATGGGAACAAACAGAAAAATACACTTTTAACAGCTATACTGACAATAAAATTAATATGGAAGACTTCCTGGTGTATACAAGAATTTCTGTATCCACCAATTTTCATTCCATTGTAATTCATTCTTTATGGATTATCTGAGAGCTGTTTTTTCAAGAGAACATGTTTAATAGCACAGCACTAATAGCTAACTGTGATTCAGTGACTTTCACCTATTTTGCTTTCAGTTTTTTCTAATTGCCTTTGATCTCCCCGGGGCTTTGAAGCCTAAAAAAACCCATATAATGCTTATCTAATTACCAGGGCTTTTGCATCTCTGAAAGGTTTCATTAAGGACGCTGCTTTCTGGTTCCTGCACTCAGCTCAGGGCTCTGTCCCCAAATGGGTTTGGGTGTCTCACAGAGAGTCCCTTTGCCAATAGGTGCCACTGTTGCTCTGAGTCTGAGTCCTCAATGTCCTTCATTGAAAACCCAGCCTTGAAAACACAAATCTAAAGCACAGCAACTAAAATGTTGCAGAGGTAAAACTCCATCCAGACCATGGCCAGGGGCTTGTCCATGCCAAGACTAAGGTATATGCTTTATCTTGTTCCTAAAAATAATTATAATATTGCTAATCTTGAGCAAAAACGATGAATTGCATTGAATGAATTCCAGATATATTGAATGTAAACCCTCAGCTTGCTGCAGGTTTATTGTTGAGCCTCAAGAGCAGCTGAGCTTTGCAGATCTCTGCTCTGGGCCAAATGTGATTAAAATGCAGAAGTTGCATACTGGAGCAATAAGAATTTGGTCTTGTACCAGCACTTCTTACACAGGAGCAAAGTCTCAGGGTGGCCTATCCAGAGGTGGAAAGGCCCCACAAGTTCTTTCTTGCAGGTTTGCTCCCTGGGAATGCAAGGGCAGCTGATGTAGTTTGCTTTGCAGCTTATCTGCTGTTCAGTGCTGCTCCTGTGTAAAGCTGAGGGTAATCAAGGTCTGCCTGCTCCCTGCATGGGGAAGAACCTTGCTTCACCTTGCCCTTGGATGTGCAGCTGCTTCCTGTGTTTGCTTTAATCTTGGATGTTTCAGACATACTGTGGAATAGCACGAGGCTCTTTTCTGCTCTTTCTTAAAAGAAACACGTAGCAAGCTGTGTAAAAATTATTAAAAAAAAAAAAAAGAGGGCAAAGCAATTAAGAGTTTTATGTCTTTTCAAGTTCCATCCCACTTGTTTTGTGTTTTGGCTCGGTTGGTTGGTTTGGTTTTTTTTTTTTACTGCAACTAATTATTGACTAAAAACCAAGAGATGAAAAATCTGTTTTCAGTTTAATATGTTCTGAAATAGCCCTGGCCAGCAGGAGGTCAGGATGTAACCCAGCTTGTTCTAACTGGTCTAAAGCCCCCTAATTCTCATTCCTTCTGCAGGGAGCAGCTCCCACAAGCAGCAAGCTAAATTAAGCAGTGCTTAAGATCACCCTAAGCAGTTTACCCAGGGGCATCCCCAGCTTCTCTGGCTCTCACCATTGCCCAGTGGTTTGCAGATATTCTGCCCCTCTTCAAAGTTCAGGATTCTATCAACATTTTGGGGAAGATATCCCTGCTCAGGAGGTCATGAGTTTTAGATGGTTGTGTCAGCTGACATGCAGCAAAAGCAGGAATTGTTTGGCTTTCACAAGAAATGAGGCAGACATTGGAAATCAATCATTCAACTTCATTCTAGTGCAGTTTTTCAGCAGGTCTTTGAGATGGCCACAGAGAATGGGTTATTCTGAGACAAGATTGAATGTTAGAAATTATATAATTAAATTTTTGGTCCAGGTGTTTTTACTCCACAGTTGTCATAGGGAATGTTTGTACTATTTTGACAGCAGATTAAGGACAAAATGGATCTTTTTGTTCCATGTGTGTCTACCCTGGGGCTGGAAGCTAAAAACAGTGTTAGATATTGAAGATGCTGTAAAGTTATCAATCAGGAGCCCTGATTCTTCAGAGCCTCTCTGGTGAATATTTGAAAAGTTAGCACAGGTGTACCTTTTACTTAAAAATTCAGAAAGACAATAATACTCCATGAATTCTCCTGTTGTATCCCACAGCTCTCCTTGTTTTCAGCTGATGTTGGATAGGAGAGGGAAATCTGTTCATAGACACTCTGCCTCACTGCTTCCTATGGTGAATAAGGATTGTTGTATGAATAACATTTCCATTTTATTAATCAAAAAAATAAGGTACTGACTGGGTAAGAAAGTGGCCAAAAGTCACCACAAGATCCATTTCCAGAATTTAAACAGAAGGAGGTTCCTGTCTCTAAATCTATATATTGACCAGTGCACATTAACAATGCCAAGAACTACCAAGAATGGGGGAATCTGATTTCTGAGGAATCCAGGCCAAGTTGCACTCCAGCTGCAGAGGGGAGGCAGCACAGGTTGTAGTCTTGTCCATTGCAGTTCTCAGCATACTCTGAACCTGAATTTTGGCTTCTTGCTTCCTTGTGACAGATGAAAAATGCTGCAGTGACAGGCCCTGAAATGAGATGCACGTGATGCTGTTGGGCACAGCATTCAGTGTGGTTTTGAGTCAAACTGTATTTTTGCCACTGATATCACTCACCTTTGTCATATAATTTAATCCCTGAAAATAAGGGCATTTGCATTTCAAGTGAATTTCCACTTAAGCAGCTGCATCTGTATGTCATGAGATCTGATCAGTCTGATTTCAACACTTGCATCGTGGATTTGCAGACACATTTAAGAAGGCTAAAAATGAAAAGCTGATTGCCTTGTGCTGCTTAAGGGTTTTGTGCAGCAGCATTGCATATCCAACCCTCCAGCTGCCTGTCTAGAGAGAATAATAACAATACTTGGGGTGGAGAGGAACCTTGGTGGAAGGGACCTTCCAGCAGATGATGCTTGTGGGAAAAGTATTGTAAAAGATCTGGGCCTTATTTAAGTGTACATTCTTTATATGAATTAGAGGTGGGTTGATTAAAATAATCCTATTTTACCAGGAAGCTGCTATTAGAGCCTGAAGACACAATACCCATGTGGAAATAACACACTGGTTTTCTTCATGTTCCCTGGTTACCCCCAAAGCATCCAGGGAATCCCAAGCAGTGTGTGCTGGCTGCTGCCTTGGGAAGGATTCCCACTGGAATTCAACCTACAGGGGAACTCTGGGGCCTCTGGGTGGCCACAGAGATGCAGTGCCTTCCTTTACACATGCAGTTGTTTAAGGATATATAAGACAGGATTTAAGTATTAGTCACAGATCAGAGCTGCCTGGAATGCTGGCACACACAGCCACACATTGGAATTTTCTGTTCTTTTCCTCAAATTTCCCCATCATGGTTCTTTTTGGGTTTGGTCTGTGAGCTGGGAAGCAGGTGAGGCTGTTCTGTGTGAGATGCTGCTGAGTTTATAAATGTGAGAAATACACAACACTCAGCACTGCTGAGGCAGCTCACTAATCACAGCAGCTCTGTCCCAGTGCTCCTTTCTTCAGCTACAAAAGTGCTTTTTTGGGAAGAAGTCTAGTCTGTGTTCTTTGTCTCAGCTGGTAAAGTCAGCTGGTAAAATCAGCCAGTGTAAAATTTTGGATTGGTTCCTTAGTGTAAATAAAAGATACTGTATAGCACTTGTAAAATTATCTGTGGTTTGGTTAATTTGGTTAAATATCTCCACCTGCCATGGGAACCAGCATCTGAAAAGGATGAATGAACCATTCCCCCCCTGCCTTTGTTCTATTTCTGCTGCAGCAGACTGCAACACAGTCTGGCATTTGGTTCCAGGAAAAAAAATCTAAAGGAAGCAATTTTAGCAGAGTCAGGAAGATATGCTTGAACAGCTCTAATATTGAACCTAACTGGCATGTTTTGACAAAGTTAAAATTCTAATGACAAAATTTTGCTGAGCTCTTAAGCAGGGCATGAAATCTATTGAGCAGCTCTACTAGCAAAGATGCTCGTGTTTCTACAAGCAAATGAGACCAAAATCTAGATTATTAAAGATCCTCCAAGTCATGTAAGTATTAAATTCTGGAAGGATTTGTGAAGTCTCTCTTGCATGATGGTGGTAAATATTACTGTCTGTATTGCTGTATAGTTTTTTGTAAGTGCTAGAGCAGCCTCAAGTGCCATTTTTAATTGGCCAATATATCCAGTGGGAACCCCTCAATGCAACCTCAGGCACTGCTTCTGCCCTGGCTGCTCTGTTCCTGCCCTCACCTTCCTGACTTTCCCCTTCTTCCTCTCCTGATCTTTCCCTTGTCCTCTTTTCCAGCCAGTTTCCAATGAGAGTTGTAGTAGAATATTTGGGTCCAATTTTCCACCAGTCCTGCCCATCCTTTTGTGATGTAATCTTATTTGTTTTGTCCCACCAGCACTCCCCTCCCTGGCTAATGGAACTGCACTTCAAGTTTTGTGGGTGAAGCATTACCCAGTGCTAAAACTGGGGCAGGAAGGGGCTGCAGTTCTGCTGTGTGCTGAGAAACACAGGTGATGTTGGAACTGCTTGGCCATGGAACCACTTGTTCATTGTGCCCACAGTGACAGTGACCACGTTTGACACTGCTTCATATTTATTTATTGTCAACCAAAACAGTGGCTCATAATCCACTAAAGTCAGCTGGATTTTATTCTCACACCACACACATCTGCTAACACAGAGTTTTTCTTCACACAGATATATTTTATTTTAAACAACTGGAACAAACCAGGATATCCATTCAAAGAACCGTTCTTTACTGACAGAGCTAAAGATAAGGGCTTGCAGCATGGTACAAGCTTGTATAAGGTTTGCATATTCCATGTTCCAACTAACAGCTGGAATGAGGTTCTGATGAGCCTTGTTTATCATTGTTAATGGCTGCCCTTGATTGACTACCCATAACCTGATATTAAATATCCTAAAAAGATATTTTCCTAGGTTGAGGCATGAACAGACTCGTGGAATCTAAGATGTTCACTATAAGCTTTTTAGGAAGTTGACAATGCTGTCCAATCCCCTTTTCCCAGATGGAAATGAGAAGCCACAATAATCATATAGGCTTATAATTCCATGGAATCCATCCTCGAGGTGGTACCAGGTGACTCGAACCCCATTGTCCTCCAGCCTCTTCTTGTACAACAATCCATCATCCCTCAGCACGTCGTACTCACAGGTCAGGATGAAAGATTCTGGCAGCTGGTGAACAACAGAGTCTTCAGCCAACAGTGGGCACAGGTTGGGCTCACAGAATCTCTTCACTGTCTCATAAACTTCAGCTATAAAATCAGTGGGCCTAAGCGGCTTCACACCTCTGACCTTAAATTCCTCAGGGATGTTGTCTGGACTCACCCATTTCCTATATTTCAGCCTCATGTCTGGAGGAATATGAGAGCCCTCCAAGACCTCTTGCATGTGCAGTGCATCCCCATTGAGGTACAGCAAAGCAAAGAAAGCAGCACGTTCCCGGAACAGCAGAGGGACTCCCCGGTTCTGATGATAGGAGGGTAAATTGAAGTCCAGTGCCTGAAGGCCTGGGTAGATGAGGATCTGAGCACGGAGCCTGGGCAGGTCTGACCTGCCTGCCAGGGTCTGGCTCACAGCAGCTGCCAGGTTGCCCCCAGCACTGTCCCCACAGACAGTGACACGGGCAGGGTCCACGCCGTAGTGCTCCAGGTGCTGCAGGAAGTGCAGGGTGGCGTTCAGGCAGTCTTCGTACGCAGCGGGGTATTTGTGCTCGGGGGCCAAGCGGTACCTGGGGCACGTGTAACACAAGGAACTGTCAGGAGCAGTGACCAGGAAATGGTGTCTCATGTTGTTCCTCAGCCCTATTGTTATGGGGTGGTTTGGCTCTAGGTTGGGATCTTCAGTGCCTCCAAACAGGTGCTCCCCTGTTTGGGATCGCAGGTAAGCTGTGAATGTTGAGTTCAGTCACAAGGACTCACTGAAGTAGGATTGTCTCTGATTAATGATCTGATCAAGGAATTGTACAGTTCCTAGTGATGCTAAAAACTCCCTCTGCACTCCTGACAAGATTATTTAATAATGTTGTGCTTTTTCTTCCTATGTGTAAAATGGGAGTATTTCAGTATGATTATTCTCCTTTCCCATATTTCCCAATTGCTTGGACCATCTTATTATATGTCCATATGTTCAGCACAAGGAAGACTTTTTTCACCTAAGTTTTTAATTGTCTTTAGTGTGCCAAATATTTCCATTTGTATCTTTTTAGAGTATCTCTGAGCATGAATAGTCAAGAGCTGTGAAATCTCCGTTATCACTATTTTTCTCTTTATGGACTTGACTGAATCCCATAGAAATTCCTCTGCCAAAAAAGAACATCTCCAAAACCAGTGGAGCTCTGCTAGGCTCACAGCAACAATAATCTCCCAACAATAAAAGTGGGTAGTGTTCACTTACTGCACAGACACAACTACTGAATCACTCTCCTTGGAGAGGTAGCGACAGACCTTTTCATAGGTATCTGCAAAAGAAATATTATTGTTAGTGCTTCACTATTGCCCTCAGCTTTGAGACAGCCTTTCTATTCCAGAAAGGCTTCAGACTTCATCCCAAATCATATGCTGAAACCTCATCTTATTTCAATCTTCTAAAAAGATGAGAATATTCTTTCTACACTACCACAGTTCCTCCAGGAAGTATCTTACCAAGGCTTCCAAATACCCAGCCTCCTCCATGAAAGAAGAGGATGCCTCTCCTTGGCCCATCTGAGGTAGCTTTAGGCTGATAAACCCTCACAGGTACTTTGTTAAACTGCAGATCCTGGATAAAGAGCTTTGGATCCAGCCCTAGTTTCCGTCCCTGTCGCACGTATCGGCCAAAAGTGATCTGGCTGCAAAGCCCAGTCTTCTCCAAAATCCTTCCCTGTTAAAGGAAAAAGACATTAAGGCATCTTTAAAACTGTGGAGTTAGCCAGGGTACAAAAACTCTACATCGAATTTACATCAAACGTATTTTGGGGAAATTTTAAGGAAACACAGAACTCTGATTCGGAAATGGAACAAGTTTCCCAAGTTCTCACATCCTGCAGTCTGTAGAAAAATTTACTTGCACTACTCAAATCCATTGTCATTGTAACAATCACATTGGAAATTTTATAATGATCAGCCAAACTGGTTGTCTTGGAGTACATATTTTAATCATCAGCATTGTCCTGCATACATTTGTGGTCATTCTTGTTTCATTTATACTTAATAACAACAGTAAAATACCATATGTAGAAATAGTTCTTCATTGCTGAAACTAATATTCATTAATTAGACCATAAAACTCAATGAATTTGCAAATCTAAAGTGCTGAGCTGTGTTGTTCAAGTTACTTACTGCTTTTTAGTCACACAACAGATCTACTGAGCAAAATCAAGTTGCTTCCTTTCCCAATGCCCTTGCAAGCCAGAATATAAATCTGATGTAATAAGTGAACAAACAAGAAGCTGGGAATCAAACAGTTACCATTCACTGGCTGAACAAGATCCCTCTTTTTAATGCCCAGTGAGTCTGTCTTGTCACCTGCAACTGGGGCTCAGGACTGCTGGGCAGCTTTGTTGGTAAACTTAATTTAAAGAGGATGGAAATGGTTTAAAAATTTGTGTGGAGGAAAACAAAGTCTGTGTGATAGCAGGGGTGAGGTCTGTGGCTAAAGGAGTGACAAAACTGAAGATTTTAAGAAATTCAAAGACAGCAAGTAACAGAGGCAGAGCTGAGGAGGGCTCTAATGCCGTTTATGCAACGCTGCCAAAGGGAGTCCAGGGATTAAGTAAAGCAGCCCTAACCGGATTGTGTGCCATAAATGTCAGCCGTGGCAGGAGCAGCTGAAGGGCTGCAGCTTTCCTTGGGCAAGGTGATTTCGCCTGATGGTGCGGGCAGTTATCAGGCAAAGCACCAGCCCGGCCCCGAATTCGGAGCTGCCATCAGCCGGTCGCAATCTCCGCTAACTCGGCCCGGCACGTTCCTGAACCGGGAACGCAGTTTGCCCGCGGCACGGGCAGTGCTGCCCGCAGCAGCTCGGCCGGGCAGTGCCCGGGGCAGTGTCCGCACCAGGGTGTCCGGGGCAGCATCCTCGGCCGGGAGGTGCTCGGAGCAGTGTTTGAACCGGCGGCGTCCGGGGCAGCATCCTCGGCCG